>CANUEX010218521.1:0-30737 GCA_948099535.1 Jatropha multifida | reverse complement strand
TATTTATTTTAATAACCTAAATTACTCTAATTTAATAAAACCTTCTACCTAACTTAATATTTGCTAATCCATGTTCTAATTAACTGAATAATTCTATAATCATGCTCTAACTCAGATTAATTTAATTTCCTCAACTTAATTCCCACAATCTATTTTATTTTAATCAAACCTTAATAATTCAACTAATTCCCCAATTAACCTTAATTAACTAAAATCCCCCAATTCAATTCTAATTAACTAAAATATATTAATTTCAATCCTTTATTGACTTAAATCAACCTAATGCAATTCATTTAACTAAAACCCAGTGTTTAATACTTAAGCCTAATCTACAGTATATATGTATATATGCAGTATTTTTTTCATATACCAATTGTCCATCAACTATCCATTAACAATAATTTTAATATAATCAAACCTTAACAATAAAATTCATCAATAATATTTATAAACCTAATAAAATTCATCGTCAACGTAACTTGATCTAATTAATTAGATCCTTCAATTTAAATTATTGGCTACTGTAATTAATTGGTTTTAATCATAATTAATCCATAATAATTCAACATCCTCCACAATTTAATATTTATCAAACCCAACGATGTATTAAATTCTTATAATTTTTATCAACTACCATATCAAGAATATATATTACCTAATACCATAATTAATAGATTAATATCCAATAATAAATCATCAACTACATTAACCACATACATCAACCATCCACCAAAAATAATAACTCAACCGTTAAAAATATTAAAATTAGCTAATTGATTTTTTTGAAAATTAATAAAATCAGTACCCTTAATTATAAAATAGTCCCAAAATAATTATCTCGCCATGATCAGGTTCGGATCGCGACTGAGGTGGTCGGGATCGAGCGGATCAAGGCTAGATCGCACAAATCGGGACTGAGGAGATGAGATCGTGTCTCCGGCAATGGTTTTGCGTCATTGGATTGCTGATCTGGTGTGAGAGATGGTGGCTGGCGCGACTGAGGTTGGCTGGACCGGCTGAGTTCACAGCTGTCGCGCGGAGGTGGCTGGAATGACTTCGAGTAGCGTCTGGCATTGCTGGTGGAACCTGTTGCGGCGTGACGCGATGATGGAGACTGCACGATGTGTGCGGAGGAGCTGCTGGTGGCACAACGTAAAGAGAGAGTAGAGAGGAGCGGCGGAATGGAGCCTGTGATGGCTGGAGCTGCTGCTGCTGTTGCAATTCTGGCGTGGCGTGAGCTGCTAGCGGCGCCATTGCTTTAGCTTGTGGTTGGCGTGGTGCTGGCAGTAGTGGTGAGAGGTAGAGGAGAGACAGATTGAGATAGATGGAGAGAGAGAGCTAAATGAGAGAGTCAGGGTGAGATTGAGAGGGAATGTGTTGAGGAAGAAGCAGGAGAATGGGAAAATTCAAAATAATACCATGGGACAATGAAAGGAAAGAAAAAGAAAGGGAAGGAAGAAAATTAACCAAATAATTGGAAGAATACAAACCACCCTTTGAAAATCAACGAAAATAAAATAGTGACGCACAGTAATATTTGGTAAAAATATCTAGTTGGGGTCTAATTTGAATTAACTCGATCTAATTTAAGAATTCGATTCGAATTTAATGATTTCTCGAGCAGTTTTTGGACAAATCAAATTGATTTTCAGTCCAAAAAAATATTACTTGGCACAATTTTATTGTTTAGAATTTTATAGTTAAAATTTAAATGAAAAATTTTTTGAAATTAAAATTTTCGGCTATTTCAAAATCGAGTTGCTATTATCACTTAGAGGCAAACTCCCTTAAAGCTGTCTTGACCGAGAAAGTTGCTCACTCATCCAGTGCACCTCCATCCCTTACAGTATGGTAAAGGGTTTGGCATACCAATCATTCCTAGGATTATGTGCACCCTATATCATGAAACCATTTTCACATAATATTTATGTACTCAAACATCACATGACATGGACTAAAAGCTAAACACCAACTAATGGTCAAACCAAGCACCAATCCTGTAGTAACCAAACACCAACTAGTGGTAATCAAGCACCAATCCTGGTAACCAAACACCATCCAATGGCAACTCAAACACCAACAAGTGGTCATAATAAACACCAATCCAGTAGTAACCTAAGCACCAACCAATGGTCAAAGCAAACACCAATTTAGTGGTCAACCAAACACCATCTAGTGCTAACCTAAGCACTAATCCTATGGTAACCTGTAACATTCCCTACCCGGTCCTGTAGGACTAGACAGTGAGTGTCACATTATGTGCCAGAGACACGTGATTGCTTAACACTTTCATTTATTACTTATTTGTATAAAGAAAATAGCTTAATAAAATGATATTATATTCAAAATCCATTTAGACTTAAAAACTTGTTTTTATCTATTATAACCAAATATTTAAAAAAAAATAGTTTTATTCATCAAAGGTATAAATATTATTTACATTTAATGTAATTATGGAAAACTTAATAATTAGAAAAGTTTTGGTAATAATCTTTTCACTTAAGTTGTAAAATCATAAATATTAATACTGCAAGTAAATCATTTAAATAATTAAATAAACTACAAACAAAACTTGAAAGAAATAAATCATGGAATTCATAAAATATATTTAATTTGGCATCAAAGATATCACTTTTACATAATAGGATGTAAAGCCCAACTTTGAATACACAACCTTAAATCATAATACCTAATATCCAATTAGATAATTTATCGTGTAATTAAAATAATAAAAGTTATGTTTACTTAAATTATATAAATACCATTCAAATTTCAAAGTACATTTATTCTAATTAAAATTTCTTATACCCCCATGTCAAGTATTACGTACTTCCATGCTCAAGTCAATTAACATATCCTCCCCCACCTCTGATGCTGATGCTGGAGTTCTGAATCGTGACTATCCACATTCTTCAACCTACGCGTGAGAAATTCCACGCGCTGAGTATAAAACTCAATGGTGCTTATATATACATTAATTTATGGCGTCTGAACCATAACACATAATATATTTGAAAACTTATATCTTAAAAATATTTAAGTCCACAATATAGCATATTATATATATGTATATATTACCTTTGATATTTATTTATTGAATTCATAATCAGGCATACATTTTAAATTTAAATAACATATTTTATAGAACATAAATAAACTAAGTCTTACATCATAACTTAATAACTTAATTTCCTTATTTTAAAAAGATAATTTTCTTAAGGGCTCGTGTACACCTACAAGAAAATGAAGCAGATAAGATTTCGTAAATTTATACATAATGGCCTTAGGTCGCCAACCATATCATAAAGGCATTCAAGCCTGCTTATACATAATGAGCGCGTCCGCCCAAACATAAGGCATCTAGAGCCTAGCATATGATCATAGCTCATAACATATCGTAGTGGCATTAAGTCGAGCATGCTCATTTTACATAATAATCAAATCATACTACAGATTCATACTAAGTATATTAAAGCCCAAAACACATCTTTCTTTCTTTCTTAATTCATAAAACTCATCATAAAACTTATTTTCTCTTAAATACACTTAATAACATAATAAATGCTTGGTTTATAATTATACTAAACCTTTATAACTCATAATTAATCATAACATATTTATCATAAAAAAATCATTTCCATATTTGATACATATACTCAAATATTCATTCCTTGATTGTGTTTAATGTAAGAGCTGCATATTATCTTATGGTACTTGTTAACAAATAATAATAAATTATTTTAATTAAATAAATAGACTCCTAAAATAACTCTAAATAGGATGTTAATTAGGATTTAGAATCCTTATTTGAAACGGACTATTCGGAGTCCACTATATATATGCTAAATATACCCTAAAATCGGGTTAATTACAATCAATCTTTTCCGAAATTCTGAGAGTTTAATAATGGTGTGGTGAGCGTGTAACACATATTCAATACCTTCAATAACAACAATGATGACAAATACGATCGATTTTCTGAATCCATCAATTGGTTTTGATCATGGGAAGAATAAAAATTATTCTCTACCGATTCAAAATAAAGAAAATAAGTCTTCTCCAAAAAAATATAAAGATAAGTTCATTATTCTTTCTTTACATATATCTTATTGCATACCCTATAACATGTATATATATTTATCACCCTATAACATGTATATATATTTATCACTATTAATTTTATGTATTTAATTATCTATTGTTATTTAAAAAAAATCAGTATTTTAGAATAATCAACAACTTAAGGCGGCTCTAGCTATGGCTATTTTGGCTTTAGTTTATATATATATAACTTTATATTGAAAAGAGAAAGTATTAAGTAAATATGTACCAAATATATTAGCTGGGTTCCATATCCCTTTTTTGCCCTGATCACCCTCCATGGTTCATATCACGCTGCCTCCTTTCTCTCCCTTTTGCAATCCTTCTTTCACCTTACCTCTGCCTTTGGATTTTTCAACCACTTTATCATTGTTAATTGGCTCACTACCCTTTCTCGTGGCCACTGCTTGTTTCAGCCACCGATTTTGATCAATTTAACAACCTTAGCAGTGAGCTTAGGAAGAGAGAAAAAGACAGATCTTGAGGGTAATTGGTTGTCCATCGTTAGCTATAAATCCATTCTTCTTAACCATTCTTGCGTTTTGCTAGGAACTCGAAAAGCCCCTAGTGCGGAGATATTGAAGCCGGAAGGAAGCTTCTTAGGCCGCTGGGGACTATAGTTTTTTTGAATTGTTTTGGTTATTCGACATTACTACCCTTCATGTATGGGTAACATTTCTCAATGGTGCAAATTTAAGGGCAAAAGCTCATAGTCGCCAGGTGCCCAACGTGTTCGGGGGCTAGCTCAAGTTAGCTTGGATGGCCTTGAAGAAGCAAATGGCCCCAGTGGCTCTGGTGAATTAGGGGCCGGGATTGATATGAGTGCCTTCTATAGGTCGGGGAACCTAGGCCGAAGTGCCGACTAGGCTTGAAAAGCCCCTGGTGCGGGATATTGAAGCTAGGGGGTTGTTTCATAGGCCAGGGGCTATAGTTTTTTTGAATCATTTTGTTTTTTTGGCATTACTACCCTTCATGTATGGGTAACATCTATCAATGGTGCAAATTTAAGGGAGAAAGCTCGCAGTCATCGGGAGCCCGACATGTTTGGGGGCTAGCTCAAGTTAGCTTGGATGGTCTTAGCGAAGCGAATGGCCTCGAAGGCTCTAGCAAAATGTGGGCCAGGATCAATATGGGTGCCTTCCATAAGTCTAGAGAACCCGTACTCGAGTTTCAGCCGGGCTCGAAATGCCCCTAGTGCGAAGATATTGATGCCAGAGGGTCATTTCTTAAATCGGGACCGGAGTTGGGGACTGTAGTTTTTTTGAATCATTTTGATTTTTCAACATTGAATGCCTTCATGTATTGATAACATCTATCAATGATGCAAAGTTGAGGGCAAAATCTCACAGTCGGCGAGATCCCGACGTGTTGGGGGCTAGCTCAAGTTAAGTTTGAATGACCTTGATGAAGCGAATGGCCCCGGAGGCTCTAGCAAATTGGGGGCTGGGATCGATATGGTTGCCTTCTATAGGTCCAAGGAACCCGAGCTGGAGTGTTGGCTGGGCTTGAAATGCCCTCAAGGCAGAGACATTGAAGGATACTGCTGTAAAAGGCATGGGAGGGGTGGCTAGTGATAAACCTCTATTTGGCGCATGGGAGACCCCCGTTGCCCTAGCGTAAACCTATATTTGGCACATGGTGTGCCCGCGGGAGCCTACACATCTGGCTTCTGGCGCCCTGGCCAGCCCACTATAGCGATAAAACTGCACTGGGCGTGCAGCGCGCATGCGGGCTACCTGTGCCTAGCACAATGATAAACCTCCACTAGGCGTAGGACATGCTTGTGGGCTACCTTCACCCAGCACAGCGGTAAATCTCTGATAGGCATGTGGGAGCGCTAGTAGCCCAGCAATAGAACTCTATTGGATGTGCAGCGCGCTAGATAAATGTGCCACACCAGCAAAACTCCTACCTTATCTTTTAACAGATGTGCCACCCTAACAAAACTCCACACTTGACAATGTCGTCTACTTGAATCAACCACTGAAACAGCCTTAGGTCCAAAAGGAGGGGCGTAGCCTTTCCTCCAATTCACGAAATAAGTAAAATAACGATAAAAGTAGTGGTATTTCACCATCGCCTTTTGGCTCCCACTTGTCCTACACCTCTCAAGTCATTTCACAAAGTCAGACTAGAGTCAAGCTCAGCAGGACTTCTTTCCCCATTGGTTCCACCAAGCCCATTCCCTTGGCTGTGGTTTCACTGGAAAGTAGATAGGGACAGTGGGATGACAAGGCATTTGGCTACCTTAAGAGAGTCATAGTTACTCTCGCCATTTACCCACACTTAGTTGAATTTCTTCACTTTGATATTTAGAGCACTAGGCAAAAATCACATTGCGTGAGCATCTGCAGGGACCATCGCAATGCTTTGTTTTAATTAAACAGTCGGATTCCCCTTGCCCGTATCAATTTTGAGTCGACTATTCGATGCACGGGGAAGGCCCCTGGAAAGGTCGTTCCTAGTCCATCCCTCGGCTGGCACGGAGTGACCCGCTCTCACTGCAAGAGTGGCTCGAGCAATTTGCCAACAGTCGATGGATTCAAGAATGAACCCTTAGGCCTAGCCCTTAGAGCCAATCCTTTTCCTGAGGTTACGGATCCATTTTGCCGACTTGCCTTGCTTACATTCTTCCATCGACTAGAGGCTGTTCACCTTGGAGACCTAATGTGGTTATGAGTACAATCTGGCATGGGAGGCGCTCGGTCCTCCAGATTTTCATGGGCCGCTGGGGGCACACCGGACTCTGCAGGACATGTGGCACTCTTCTAGCCGCTGCATCCTACCTCTGACTAAGTCGTTTCTAGGGTGGGCGGGCTGTTAAACAGAAAAGATAACTCTTCCTGAGGCCCCCGCTGATGTCTCTGGACTCCCTCACATCATCATCTGCCTTCAAGTCCCGGTTCGGGAATTTTAAATCGATTCGGTTTTGAAGGTCAAGTGAGAACACATTGTCGGATGGGCTTCCCTTGTCTTTAGGATTGACTAACTGATGTGTAAGGGCTATTCACATGGAACCTTTCCCCTCTTCGGCCTTCAAAGTTCTCATTTGAATATTTGCTACTACCACCAAGATCTGCATCGATGGTCACTCTGCCCTGGCTCGTGCCCTGAGTTTTGTAGTGATCATCGTGCACTCCTACTCATCAGGGCCTGGCTCTTGCCCCGACAGTCAGGTATAGGTTGCACGCTTAAGCACCATCCATTTTTGAGGCTAGATAATTCGACAGGTTAGTTTTTACACACTCCTTAGTAGATTTCGACCACCATGACCACCATCTTGCTATCTTAATCGACCAACACCCTTTGTGGGTTCTAGGTTAGCATGCAGTTGGCCACCATAACTTGGCTTCCAGTTCATCTCGCATCACCAGTTCTGCTTACCAAAAATGGCCCATGTGGAGTTCTCAATTCTGTGGCTCGACTTAGCAAACCAGTCATGTTGTCCTACCTATTTAAAGTTTGAGAATAGATCGAGGGCGTTGTGCCCCTAATGCCTCTAATCATTGGCTTTACTTGATAGAACTTGTCCTGAGCTCAGTTACTAGATGGTTTGATTAGTCTTTCACCCCTATACCCAAATTAGATGAACGATTTGCACGTTAGTATTGCTACGGGCCTCCAGCAGAGTTTCGTTTGGCTTTGCCCTGCTCAAGCATAGTTCACCATCTTTCGGGTCCCGACAGGCATGCCCTTACTTGAACCTTCTCAAAAGATTAAGGCTGGTTGGCAGTGTATCCTCAAGGGGATCCCGCTAGTTAGCTTCCTTGGCCCTTACGGGTTTAGTCGCCCATTGACTAGCACACATGTCAGACTCCCTAGTTTGTGTTTCAAGACAAGCCAAATAGGGAGCCCACTGGCTGATGTCGGGAGAGCGTAGGTGCCGAGGCGCACCCCGAAGGCACGCATTATGGTCCAAGATCGATGCAGCGGCGTCTCCATGGGTGTATCAAAAGCCTGGGCTTGCGCTATTGCAGCGATCCACGTTGGTCCATGCCCCAAGCCTATCAGCAGACCGAATTATTGTCGTTCCACATCCGACTGAGGCACATTGCCAGCCCCCATCCACTTTCCTCCCGACAATTTCAAGCACTCTCTGACTCTCTTTTCAAATCCTTTTCATCTTTTGCTCGTGGTGCTTTTTCGCTATTGGTCTCTCGCCCATATTAAGTCGTGGTACTTGGTTGTATTAAGAAACAACTTGACTCACAGACAGCACCTTATGGTATGACAGGGTCCGAGAAGGATGAGGCTCTCACCCTCTCTGGCAGCCCCGTCTAGGGGACTTGGGCCCAATTCGCCGTTGAGGGCGCTTCTCCAGACTATAATTCAAATTCTAGGGGAATCCAATTCTCAAACTGCATATTTCTCAATTCGTTCGTTGTTACTAGGGGAATCTTAATAGGTTTCCTTTCCTCTCCTTATTGATATGCTTAAACTCAATGGGTAGTCCCGCCTGACCTGGGGTCCTGTTGGTAGCGCACCATTAGGTATGCGTTGGGGTCTCGTTATTTTGAAGTGTGCATCCATGAACAATCGTGTTCGAGGGTCTTACAACCATCAATTGTCAGGGCATTCATAGCCAGGGACTAAGCTTTTTAGCCAACCATGAGAGACCGACACACGAGAGGCTAGAATTCACCCCCTAATGGGGGGGACTGATGTTGCATGACACCTAGGTAGATGTGCCCATGGCTAAAAGGCTTCGGGTGTAAGATGTGTTCAAAGACTCGATGGTTCGCGGGATTTTGTAATTCACACCAAGTATCGCATTTCGCTATGTTCTTCATTGATGCAAGAGCCGAGATATCCATTGCCGAGAGTCATTTTGTTTATAGAAAGAGGAGAACGCATCCCTGCGGTCTTCTATTTTCAAGGTCGACGAGAGCATGCCCTTCTCATTTTGTGTTTCCTTGGCGCATCCTGTGCCTTGGTTAGTTAAAGGACTAGGTCAAGCATGCAGGAAGGGTTGAGGTGAACCCTAGTAGCATCGAACGCAACCTTTGGGCTCACGCGGGGGCCGAAGACCTTAGGCTCGCCCTTGTGTGTATAGACTTATTTGCGAGTCATTCTACTGTGTAGATTTTGACAATGATCCATTCGTAAGTTCACCTACAAAAACCTTATTATGACTTCTCCTTTAAATGATAAGGTTCAATGGACTTCTCGCAACATCGTCGGTAGTGAACTGCCCACATTGATCCGAACACTTCACCAAACCATTCAATCGGTAGGAGTGATGAGCGGTGTGTACAAAGGGCAGGGATGTAGTCAACGTGAACTGATGACTTGCACTTACTAGGAATTCCTCATTGAAGACCAACAATTGTAATGATCTATCCCCATCACGATGAAATTTCAAAGATTACCCGAGCTTGTCGACCAAGTGTCACAAGCTCGGTGCTTTTCAACTCACTTCGGATAACAATAGTCCATGCGGCACTAGCAAACTTCTTCCAGGCCTATGGATCAAAAATCCACGTTTGATCCGGATGATTACGTTGATGATTTTAATCTTGTTTCTTGCTGGGATTTGTAAAATTTCTTCATCTAACAAGATGAACATTGTGATCATGAACTTGAAACAATATTAAAATTGGTATATTTTTATTATTTATTTATGCACATTTAATTATTATTCTTTAATATTTATGTTGTTTATTTATTCATCCAACTCACTAACAATTCTAACATTCCTAACATTAATTTACATTTTGCCAGTATTAGTTTTTATCATTTATTGTTTATTTTATGATTATTTATCATTTGTTGGACTAATATTTGTGTTTTGGTGATTTTCAATTAATTGTTGCATTAATCATGTTGTTTGAATGATTGTATTTGATATAATTTATTGTAATATTCTGATTTTAATGTAATTTATTCAAGAAGTTTGTAATAATTTTTATATATATTGATTTGTATTTATCAAATGGGGAATGAGAATATGTAAAGGAATAAATGGGTAAATTGTATTTTAATAGGAAGGATTGTAATCTTTTCTCCTCCCCCTTTCTTTTGGATGTTTAATTTTTATGCTTGATGAATGTTGTGAATGATAATATTATGCTTGAATGTCATTGTTTTCAAAATTGCATAAAATGATTTTACACTGCATATTAAATTAATATTGCAATTAATAAATAATGAATATTCAAACAACTAGGAGGCCGATTTTAGACCGGGCGGAATGCCTTCTATAGGTTCAGGGAAACTGAGACCGAGTGTCAGTCAGGCTTGAAAAGCCCCCTGGTTTGTAGATATTGAAGCCAGATGGCCATTTGATAGGATGGGAATCGAGCCGGTTACTATAATTTTTTCAAATCATTTTGGGTTTTTGGTGTTAGTCCCCTTCATGTATGGGCAACATCTATCAATGGTACGAATTTGAGAGCAAAAGCTCATAGTCGTCGGGAGCTCGACGTGTTGGGGGGCCCTTGGCAAACCAAATGGCCCCACATGCTCCAACTAATCGGGGGCCAAGATCGGCATAGATGCCTTCTATAGCTTTGGGAACCCAAGCCAGAGTGTCGGCTGAGCTTAAAAAGCCCCCTCTATGGAGATATTAAAGCCAGATGGTCGTTTCATAGGCTGGGAATCGAGCCAGGGCACTCCAATTTTTTCAAATCCTTTTGCTTTTTTCGCATTAGTCCCCTTTGTGTATAGGTAACATATAACAATGGTGCGAATTTGAGGCCAAAAGCTCATAATCACCGGGAGCCCTACATGTTCAGGGGCTAGCTCAAGTTAGCTTGGATGGCCTTGGCAAAGCGAATTGCCCCAGATGCTCAGGCTAATCGAGGTCCAAGATCAGTATGGATGCCTTCTATAGGTCTGGGGAACCCGAGCCAGACCGTCGACTGGGTTTAAAAAGTCCTCGGTGCGGAGATACTTAAGTCAGATGGCCATTTGATAAGACGAGAATTGAGCCGGTGACTATAGTTCTTTCAAATCAATTTTGGTTTTCGGGGTTAGTCCCCATGTATGTGTAACATCCATGAATGGTGCGAATTTGTGGGCAAAAGCTCACAGTCGTCAAGAGCCCGACGTGTTGTCGGGCTAGGTCAAGTTAGCTTGGATGGCCTTGGTGAAGAGAATGGCCTCAAATGCTTTGGGTAATTGGGGGCTAGGATCAGTATGGATGCCTTCTACAGGTTTGAGGAACTCGATTCGGAGTGTCGGTCATGCTTGAAAAGCCTCGATGTGGAGATATTGAAGTCGAAGGGTCGTTTCATAAGTCTAGCATCGAGCCGGGTACTGTATTTTTTTCAAATTGTTTTCAATTTTCGACATTAGTCCCCTTCATTTATGGGTAACATCTACCAATGGTGCGAATTTAAGGGCATAAGCTGAAACTCGCTGGGAGCCCAAAGTGTTCAAGAGCTAGCACAAGTTAGCTTGGATGGCCTTGGCGAAGTGAATTCCCCCAGATGCTCTGGCTAATCGAGGTACGAGATCAATATGGATGCCTTCTATAGGTTTGGGGAACCCGAGACAGAGCGTCGGCCGGGTTTTAAAAGTACCTGATGCAGAGATACTGAAGTCGGATGGCCATTTGATAGGACGAGAACTGAGCCGGTGACTGTAGTTCTTTTGAATCATTTTTGGTTTTTGGGGTTAGTCCCCTTCATGTATGTGTAACATCCATGAATGGTGCGAATTTGTGGGCAAAAGCTCACAGTTGTTGGGAGCCCGACATATTGTGGGGCTAGGTCAAGTTAGCTTGGATGGCCTTGGTGAAGCGAATGGCCTCAAATGCTTTGGGTAATTGGGGGCTGGGATCAGTATGGATGCCTTTTACAGGTTCGAGGAACTCGAGTCGGAGTGTCGGTCGTGCTTGAAAAGCCTCGATGTGGAGATATTGCAGTCGAAGGGTCGTTTCATAAGTCGAGAATCGAGCCGGGTACTGTATTTTTTTCAAATCCTTTTACTTTTTGGGCATTAGTCCCCTTTGTGTATAGGTAACATATAACAATGGTGCGAATTTGAGGTCAAAAGCTCATAATCACCGGGAGCCCTACATGTTCGGGGGCTAGATCAAGTTAGCTTGGATGGCCTTGGCAAAGCGAATTGCCCCAGATGCTCTGGCTAATCGAGGTCCGAGATTAGTATGGATGCCTTCTATAGGTCTGGGGAACCCGAGCCAGAGCGTCGGCCGGGTTTAAAAAGTCCCCGGTGCGGAGATACTGAAGTCGGATGGCCATTTGATAGGCCGAGAACTGAGCCGGTGATTGTAGTTCTTTCGAATCATTTTTGGTTTTCGGGGTTAGTCCCCTTCATGTATGTGTAACATCCATGAATGGTGCGAATTTGTGGGCAAAAGCTCACAGTCGTCGGGAGCCCGACATATTGTGGGGCTAGGTCAAGTTAGCTTGGATGGCCTTAGTGAAGCGAATGGCCTCAAATGCTTTAGGTAATTGGGGGCTGGGATCAGTATGGATGCCTTCTACAGGTTTGAGGAACTCGAGTTGGAGTGTCGGTCGTGCTTGAAAAGCCTCGATGTGGAGATATTGAAGTCGAAGGGTCATTTCATAAGTCGAGAATCAAGCCGGGTACTGTATTTTTTTCAAATCATTTTTAATTTTCGGCATTAGTCCCCTTCATTTATGGGTGACATCTACCAATGGTGCGAATTTAAGGGCATAAGCTGAAACTCGCTGGGAGCCTGAAGTGTTCAATAGCTAGCACAAGTTAGCTTGGATCGCCTTGGCGAAGCGAATGGCCCTAGAGGCTTTGATGATTCAAGGTCCGGGATCAATATAGGTGCCTTTAATCGGTCTAGGGAACTCGAGCGAGACTACCAGCTAGGTTCGTAAAGCCCCTGGTGTGGAGATATTGAAGCTGAAGGGCCATTTCATAATTTGTGAAACGAGCTGGGGATTGCACTTCTTTCGAATCATTTTGGTTTTTCAGCATTACTACCTTCATGTATGGGTAACATCTATCAATGGTGCAAATTTGAGGGCAAAAGCTCACAGTCGTCGGGAGCCCGACGTGTCCGAAGGTTAGCTTGGATGGCCTTAGCGAAGCGAATGGCCCCAGAGGCTCTGGTGAATCAAGGGTTGGGATCAATATGGCTGCCTTCTATAGGCCCAGGGAACCTATGCGGGAGTGCCAATAGGGCTCGAAAAGCCTCTGGTGCAAAGATATTAAAGCTGGAGGGTCGTTTCATAAGCCGGGAACCGAACCGGGGACTGCAATTTTTTTGAATCATTTTGGTTTTTTGGTATTATTGCCTTCATTTATGGATAACATCTACCAAAGGTGCAAAATTGAAGGCAAAAGCTCATAGTTGTCGGGAGCTCGACACGTTCGAGGGCTAGCTCAAGTTAGCTTGGATGGCCTCGGAGAAGCGAATGGCCCCCGAGGCTCCAACGAGTCTGGGCAGGGAATCAACATAGGTTCCTTCTTTATGTTCGAGGAACCTAGATCGGAATGCCGGCAGGGCTTAAAAAGCCCCCAGTGCTTAAATATTGAAGCCGAAGGGTTATTTCACAAGCCAAGAACGGAGCCAAGGACTGTAGTTTTTTTAAATCCTTTTGGTTTTTTTGGTATTAATGCCTTCATGTATGGGTAACATTTATCAATGGTGCAAATTTGAGGGCAAAAGCTCACAGTTGCTAAGAGCCCGATGTGCTCGAGGGCTAGCTCAAGTTAGCTTGGATGGCCTTGGCGAAGCGAATGGCCCCAGAGGCTCTGGTGAATTGAGGGTCGATATCGATATGGGTGCCTTCTATAGGTCCGGGGAACCCAGGCCAAAGTGCTAGCCGAGTTTGAAAAGCCCTCGGTGTAGAGATATTGAAGCCGTAGCGCCATTTCATAGGCTTAGAACCAAGCTAGGGACTATAGCTGCAGCCTTTTTGAATCATTTTTGTTTTTCAATAATACTACCGTTCATGTATGGGTAACATATATCAATGGTGTGAATTTGAGGGCAAAAGGTCACAATCATCAAGAGCCTAACGTTTTTGGGGGGCTAGCTCAAGTTAGCATGCATGGCCTTGACGAAGCGAGTGGACTTGGAGGCTCCGGCAAATCGGGGGTTGAGATTGACATTGGTGCCTTCTATAGGATTGAAGAACCCAGGTTAAAGTGCCAACCGAGCCCAAAAAGCCCTTGGTGCGAAGATATTGAAGTCGGAGGGCAATTTCATACGCTAGGAACCGAGCCGAGGACTGCAATTTCTTTGAATCGTTTTGGCATTGTGACATTACTACCCTTCGTGTATGGGTAACATCTATTAATGGTGTAAATTTTAGGGTAAAAGCTCATAGTATTCGGGAGCCCGACGTGTTTGGGGGCTAGCTCAAGTTGCATGGATGGTCATGGCGAAGCGAATGGCCTCGAAGGCTCCAATGAGTCGGGGTTGAGGATCAATATGGGTGCCTTCTATAGGTCCTGCGAACCCAAGCTAGAGTGATTTTCAAGCTCGAAAAGCCCCTGGTGCAGAGATATTGAAGATGGAGGGCCATTTCACAGGCTGGGAGGACCTTAGCTGGGGACTGCAATTTTTTCAAATCATTTTGATTTTTCAACATTGAATGCCTTCATGTATAGTTAACATCTATCAATGGTACTAATTTATGGGTAAAAGCTCACAGTCACTAGGAGCCCATCGTGTTCGAGGCTAGCTCAAGTTAAGCTTGAATTGCCTTGTTAACGCGAATGGCCCCAGAGGCTCTGGCGAATCGGGGGCTGGGATCAATATGGGTACCTTCAATAGGTTCGAGGAACCTGAGTTGGAGTGTCGGTCAGGCTTTTAAAATCCCTGGGGCAGAGACATTGAGGGATACAGCTGTAATGGGCATGGGAGGGGCGGCTAGGGATAAACCTATATTTGGCGTGTGGGGTACCCCTGTTGTCCTGGCGTAAACTCTATTTCGCATGTGGTGCACCCGCGGGGGCTTGCGTATTTGGCTTGTGGCACCCTTGCTAGCCCAGCGCAGTTATGAACCTCCATCAGGCATGCGGTGCCCCTATGTGCTGCTCGGCCCAGTAATAAACCTCTCTTGCATGTGGTGGGCCAATGTGGGGCACACCACGCGACTCACCTATGGGGTACTAGGCCAAAACTGTGTTGTTACTGTCAAATATCCCCTGGCCTCGTGCTTTTGTCATTTATGATGGTTTTCGATAAATGGGTAGCGTGACTCGGTCTTAGTCATTTTTTATGCAATACGTGCCTTAGTCATTTTGATGGAATTGTGACATTTTTCGATACATGGGCAGTAACACTTGGCCTTTGTCATTTTTTATGCATCTTGCCTCACCCTTAGTCATTTTTTCTGCTTTACATATCCTCAGGCTCGATCACACAGGCGTGTCTAGAGGTGGCTGAACCTCCCCTCCACCGAAAGGGGAGTTAATTATTTAGGGTTTGGATGGGGAGGGATGAATTGGAGCGATAAAGGGCTGAATCTCAGTGGTTCATGGCAGCAAGGAACTCTACCACTTACAATACCCCGTCGCATATTTAATTCGTTTGCAAAGGATTCTATCATTAGCCCGATGGGAGTTGTACATTAAGGAGGCCCTCGCGGCTTTTCCGCCGATTGGGCTTAGCCAATGGGACATGCCTCTATGGACCGAATGGCCCCTTTTATTGGTCAGCAAATGGGCGACCGAGGACACATCGCTTTTGGTCCGAATTTTGACTTAGAGCCATTCAGTCAAAATCCAGCGCACGGTAGCTTCACGCCACTAGCATTTCAACCGAGCATGATGACCAGTTGTGCGAATCAACAGTTCCTATCATACTAGGTTGAATTACTATCGCAACACCATCATCAGTAGGGTAAAACTAACCTGCCTCATGATAGGGAATTGTCTCACATTCTACTCTTTAACCGAATGGCCCTGCATAGAAACAATAAAAAATAAGTTTATCGGCACATTTGGGGGCTGAGATTGACATTGGTGCCTTCTATAGGTTTGGGGAACCCGGGTGGGAGTGCAGACCTGGCTCAAAAAGCCCTCGGTGCGGAGATATTAAAGTCCGAGGGCCATTTCATAAGCTGGGAACCTAGCTGGGGACTGTAATTTTTTTGAATCATTTTGGCTTTTTGACATTATTACCCTTCTTGTATGGGTAACATCTGTCAATGGTGCAAATTTTAGGGCAAAAGCTCATAGTCTCCGAGAGCCCGACGTGTTCGGGGGCTTGCTTAAGTTAGCTTGGATGGTCATGTCGAAGTGAATGGCCTCGGAGGCTCCAACAAGTCAGGGGCCAGGATTGATATGGGTGCCTTCTATAGGTCCAGTGAACCCAATCTAAAGTGTCATTTGAGCTCGAAAAGCCCTTGGTGTAGAGATATTAAAGCCGGAGGGCCATTTCGTAGGCCAGGAGGACTTGAGCTGGGGACTGCAATTTTTTCAAATCATTTCGATTTTTCGGCATTGAATGCCTTCATGTATAGGTAACATCTATCAATGGTGCGAATTTAAGGGAAAAAGCTCACAATCGCTGGGACCCCATCGTGTTCGAGGGCTAGCTCAAGGCAAGCTTGGATTGCCTTATTGACGCGAATGGCTCCGGAGGCTCTGGCGAATCGAGGGACGGGATCAATATGAGTGCCTTCAATAGGTTTGAGGAACCTAATTTGGAGTGTCGGTCGGGCTCAAAAAACTCCCGGGGCGGAGGCATTGAAGGATACGACTGGAATGGGCATGAGAGGGATGCCCAGGGATATACCTCTATTTGGCATGTGGGTTACCCCCGCTGCCCTAGAGTAACCTCTATTTGGCATGTGGTCCACCCGTGGGGGCCTATGTATTTAGCTTGTGGCGCCCTTGCTAGCCCAGCCAGCGATAAACCTCCACTGGGCATGCGACACACCTGAGGGCTGCCTGCGCCCAGTGCAGCGATAAACCTCCACTGGACGTGCGGTGTGCCTGGGGCTGCCTACACGTAGTATAGCGATAAACCTCCACTGGGCGTGTCGTGTGCCAGCGGCCCAGCAAGAGAGCTCTATTGAGCGTGCGGCGTGCTAGCAGCCTGCGCGCTGCCTAGGCCTGAGCGCTGTCTAGCCTAGCATAAAACCTCTACTGTGTGTGCGGTGCGCCAGCAGCCCACGTGCTGCCTAGCCCTGGCTCCTTCCTGTGCATTGGTCAGCCCTGCGATGAACCTCCATTTAGCCTGCGGTATGCCTGCCTGTGCTCTGCTCAACCCAGCGATAAACCTCTTTTTCGTGTGGTGGGCCAACATGGGGCACACCATGCGACTCACCTATGGGGTCCAATAGGCCAAAACTACAGTGTGACAGTCAAATATCCCCTGGCCTCATGCCTTTATCATTTGTGACATTTTTTCGATAAATGGGTAGCATGACTTAGTCTTAGTCATTTTTATGCATTACGTGCCTTAGTCATTTCGATGGAATTGTGACGTTTTGATACATGGGTAGTGACCCTTGGCCTTTATCATTTTTTTGCATCTTGCCTCACCCTTAGTCGTTTTTCATGCATGCATTACATGTCCTCGGCCTTAGTCATTGTTTCTTCTTTACATGTCCTCACCCTTGATCACACGGGCGCGTCCAAGGGTGGCTGAACCTCCCCTCCACAGATGGGGGAGTTAATTGTTTGGGGTTTAGAGGGGGAGGGATGAATCGGAGCGATAAAGGGCTAAATCTCAGTGGATCATGGTAGCAAGGCCACTCTACCACTTACAATACCCCGTCGCATATTTAAGTCATTTGCAAAGGATTCTATCATTAGCCCGATAGGAGTTGTACTTTAAGGCGGCCCTCACAGCTCGTTCACTGCATGGGCTTAGCCAAAGGGATGTGCCTCTAGGGGTCGGATGGCCCCTTTTGCTGGTCGGCAAATGAGCGATCGAGCACTCATCGCTTTTTGTTCAAATTCTAACTTAGTGGCATTCAATCATAATCCAGCACGTGGTAGCTTTGCGCCACTGGCTTTTCAACCAAGCACGATGACCAGTTGTGTGAATCAACAGTTCCTCTCATACTAGGTTGAATTACCATCGCAAAACCATCATCAATAGGGTAAAACTAACCTGTCTCATGATAGGGAATTGTCTCACATGCTACTTTTTGACTGAATGGCGCTACACAAACAATAAAACACAAGTTTATCGGCACATTCGAGATAACATACAAAATATAGCAGCTCATCCGCAGTAAAGCTCAAATATCTCGGTTCATCTGAGTCAACCAATTGTGATATTTTTTTTTTAAAATCCATTTGCCCACAGTCTGACATCTCATTCCTCAATATGATAGTCTAACCATCGGGTTAAGAATTTATTTAACGCTTGCTACGGCTTGAAATATCAGCCACAATAGATATTCCTTCTGCCCAGCCCAAACTCTTTCTTCACATTTGCTATGGCCTGATATACTAGCAGCAATCTAACATTCCTTCTGCCAAGCTTTGCTCTTACTTTCATTGCCCACGGCCTAAAATACCATCTGAACTCTTGGTATTCCTTTTCCTGAGCTTTAATACATCGCAATGAAGTATTTAGGAGCAGCTTCCAACTCACTTGCTAAGCTCCCCCATAATAATCACATTTCCAACATCCGACTCACTCAATGTTCTATACCCCCCTTATCTCAAAGGGTAGGATCAAGTCTCAATGAATGTTCAACAAGCAATATTTGACATGCCTAGTAAAACTTTCTCAAGTATTCCAACAATTTCCACGCTTCACCTCACATAGGTGGCTATACATGAAGTGATCATCTCCACATCTAGGGTGAATTCTCGCACCCAACTGCTTCCACTGAGCGCCTCTATGCACAAGCATCCCTTGCTTTGGTTTCAATGCATATACTCACTCAATTTGCTTAATGCTCTCTTATTTTCTATGTGATCATGCTGTCGCTACATATCCATTCACGATGCTTCCATCAGGGTCTGTCTCAAAGTTTTGCACGTGAAGTTTACAAATAACTTACTCTTTGCTTTACCAATTGTGGCACTTAAATCTCTTGCCATCACATCACCACCTCAACTATGTATACTGCCTCTTTTCTCCAGGCATGCTATGTGATTCCATTGAGATTAGTTGAAAACTAACATTTTCGTATCCATTCCTATCGCTTGACACACCTTTTATAGGTATGCATGAAGGGGTATGTTACTTGGGGACATCATGATGCCAACTATTGAATACTGCCATACATAGCCTGTATCACTTGAACACCTATAACTTCCATCTGCACTCTACATCTCAACCAACATATTTTCACCCAAGACTTAAGCAATAGCCAATCAACCAGGCTTTGACACCAAATGTCATGGTGCCATATCCTCGTACCTCTTGGCACTCATGTGGCGCCTAGACTTAGTTCATAATCTAGGATAACCACACATACTCTAAGGATGTTAGCATCATATCCAGGTGTACGGCTCATCTTGCCATATAAATACAAGGGTCTCGTATATCCGTGTATGGCTAAGGGCCTTTAGGAATCCCAAGCGACATAGTCTGCATATACCAAAACCTCACCCTTCGAAGAGAGGCGCACTATAGGCCTGTTACCCTAAAGTGTCCACAGAGCTCCTTCCCCATAGAGACATCAGCTCCTCTTGATAGAGCATGATGCCCTCATCGTAGCTCATTAGGGCTCGTGTCATCATCCCGGCCCTGGGGCAACGGAGAGCATTACGTCGAGTCTTCCCTCTCATATTCTAGGCACACATGCCATCCAGCGTGCTATTCTTGTCTCCAATAGGCTTGTTTTGTCCATTAGATTTCCATGGTAAGGTATCATGGGTAAGGGTGCCAAACTGCACCATTACATACATAGAAAATAAAATAAACCTAGGTGTAGAATAAGGAAACATTGCTAAATCCCAGCCATCACTCCCCCATAAAGTTTTATTTCGGGCACCTTTGGAAGTGAAATTTTACGAGTCATCATAAAAAAAGGTAAAGAATTGAATGAGCACCCTCAGTCCCAAGATTCGATCCGGAGGGTGGTCAAATAAAAATTTTGACGAATATGCCCTAGAGGGGGTTAAAAACCAGTAAAAAATGGAAATATCACCCGAAAGCCATGATTTTTTGTGGGTGACCCTAGAATATATTATGGACTTAACGAAGTGGTCACTGGTTGATGCTCAAATATCGTTATGGAATTATTGTCGTGGCTGCCGATCGACTGTTTGTGCGAGAGCATGAGGAACGGCCATTTCATAGGCCGGGACTTGAGCCCGGGTTTGGGATTTTTTTCAAAATCATTTTGCATGTTCGGCATTAATCCCCTTCATGTATGGGTGAAATCTACTAATGATGCGAATTTTAGAGTAAAAGCTCACAGTCATTGGGAGCCCGATGTGTTAAGGGCTTGCTCAAGTTAGCTTGGATGGCCTTGGCGAAGCGAATGGCCCCAGATGCTTTGGCTAATCGAGGGATGGGATCAGTATGAATGCCTTCTATAGTTCCGAGGAACCTGAGCTGGATATATTGAAAAGCCCTCAGTACGAAGATATTGAAACTGGATAGTTGTTTCATAGGCAGGGAACTGAGCCAGGGATTATAGTTTTTTCGAATCATTTTGGATTTTTTAGGTTAGTCCCCTTCATGTATGGTTAACATCTACCAATGTTGTGAATTTGAGGGCAAAAGCTCATAGTCGCCTGGAGCCAGAACTGTTCGAGGGCTAGCTCAAGTTATCTTGGATGGCCTTGGCGAAGCGAATGGCCCTAGATGCTTCGGCTAATCGGGAGCTAGGATCAGTATGGATGCCTTCTATAGGTTGGAGGAACCCGAGCCGAAGTGTCAGCCGGACTTAACAAGCCCCTTGTGCAGAGATATTGAAGCTGAATGGTCGTTTCATAGGCTAGGAATTGAACAGGGTCAGCAGTTTTTTTGAATCATTTTGGATTTTCAGTGTTAGTCCCCTTCATGTATGGGTAACATCTACCAATGGTGTGAATTTAAAGGCAAAAGCTCACAATCGCTGGGAGCCCGACATGTTCGGGAGCTAGCCTAAGTTAGCTTATATAGCCCTGGCGAAGCGAATGGGCCCGGATTCTTTGGCTAATCAGGGGTCAGGATCGGTATGGATGCCTTGTATAGGTCTAGAGAACCCAAGTCAAAGTGTCAATCGGGCTTGAAAAGCCCCCGGTGCGGAGATATTAAAGTCAGATGGTCATTTCATAGGTTGAGAACCGAGCCAGGGACTGTAGTTTTTTCGAATCGTTTTGCCTTTTTAGCATTAGTCCCCTTTATATATGGGTAACATCTACTAATGGCGCGAATTCGAGGGCAAAAGCTCATAGTCATCGGGAGTTCGACGTGTTCAGGGGCTAGCTCAAGCTAAAGCTTGGATGGCCTTGGCGAAGCGAATGGCCCTAGATGCTCCGACTAATCGAGGGTTGGAATTGGTATGGATGACTTCTATAGGCTGGGCTTGAAAAGCCCCCATTGTGGAGATATTGAAGTTGTATAACCATTTCATAGGCTAGGAATTGAGTCAGGGACTGTAGTTTTTTTTTAGGGAAAAAGCTCACAGTCGTCGAGAGCCCGACGTGTTCAGGGGCTAGCTCAAGTTAGCTTGGATGGGCTTGGCAAAGCAGATGGCCCCGGATGCTCTAGCTAATTGGGGGCCTTGATAGGTATGAATGTCTTTTAGAGGTCCAAGGAACCCAAGTCTGAGTGTCGACCGAGCTTGAAAAGCCCCTAATGGGGAGATATTGAAGCCAAATGGCCGTTTCATAAGCCGAGAACCGAGCTAGGGACTACAATTTTTTAGAATCATTTTGGATTTTCGGCATTAGTCTATATCATGTATGGGTAACATCTATCAATGGTGCGAATTTTAGGGTAAAAGCTCACAGTCACCGGGAGCTTGACGTGTTTGGGGGCTAGCTCAAGTTAGGTTGGATGGCCTTGGCAAAGCGGATGGCCCTGGATGCTCTGGATAATCAGGGGCCCGAATTAGCATGGATGCCTTCTATAGGTCTAGGGAACCTGTAACACCCACTGCCCAATCCCACCATAAATAAGCCTCACTAAAGAAGCTAGTGTGGTGTGAGGCTGGGATGTCAAATGCATCCTATACTCATCCAATAATCCCTTCCTGAACTACTAACACCTATCTACCGTAAAAGCAATCAACTTAGAACCATACCTACTCAGCCATAGGAACTCTTGCTCATACTCAGAAATGGTCATCCGATCCTGCTATCCTCTAATCTATATAAAGCTCCCCTATATATTTCTCCCGAAACTCAGATAAAAAGAAATCCCATGTCACATCCTTAGCTCTATCCATCTTAACCACTGACTCCCACTATAAATAAGCTTCTTCCTTCAGTAAGGAAGTAGCACAAATCAATCTGTCCTGGGGGGTACAATGCATTTGCTCCAAAGCCCTCCCTCTTTGTAGCTTGGAGCCAAACACCACCAGCGGCACCGCCAGCTGGCATACCACCCTCAAGCAAAGCACTTTCTGGAGGGGCATAACTGTCCACCTCCTCTTTAGACAAATGCTAAGACATAACTAAATACCTACAAAGACCAACAAGTTCGCATAAGAGAGATGTTCCCAAAACAGACTAATATGGCATGTATTTAACTTAAATCACTTATGTAATTACTCCAAATTAGATAAACTCTCACATCAAATCGTATATCCTAGAATCGCCTAAACCTATGCTCTGATACCACTAAATGTAACACCCACCGCCCAATCCCGGAGGACCAGACAACGAATGCCACATTCGGTGCTAGATACACCATCTTACCTTACTTAATAATCTAAATCAAATATTAGAAGTGGCTAAGTTTTCATAAGGAGGCAAGTAATTAAAATTTAAAAATAAAGGTTTAGGGAAATTCCTATGGAAAAGTCGCAAGAGTTTCTCCTAAAAATCAACTTGCCACACAAAGAAAACAAATACAGTTCCAATATTTACTCCTCCAAACCCCAAAACTCCAAATCAGTGCAATAGATCACGCAACACTTCTATATAACCACATCAATCATCTTAGATCCTATCTTAACATAATATCATCAATTCAAGAAATAATTGGTAATGATCATTCACTTTAAATTCGCATGAAGATAAAACATTTTAATTAATCTCTATTCTGATTAGTTTACAACTCAATATTTACAACCTCAAACTTCTTACAGTATTTCTATACATGTCCTACCCAAAATTAAGCTTCTTCTCTAATGCTACGCCTCTGATCTTCAAGTAGCACCCACCGCTCACAACCTGCGCGTGATGAAAATCAACGCATCGAGTGGAAGACTCAGTGGTGCTAACTAATTATTGGTAAAATAACAAAGAATTGCCAAAGCACAAATCTCAAACCAAATATATAATAAGTATAGAAGATGTACTAATTAAATTAAAATATTTCAAAAATCACAAAGAAATTCATTCTTAAAAATAAATTCAAGATTTGACAAATATAAGGAAAATTCTGTAATTACAAATACATTTCCTTTTCTTTCATAACAGAACATAACTATTCTTAATTAAGGCTCATATGTATTCTGGAAGAAATATAACCAGATTTAGTTACATAAATGTTTGAATAGAATGTGGCCTGTGGAAGCACCAACAGAATATGGCCTATGAAAGCGTCACCAGAATGTAAGTGCATCTGCTTACTCAGAATGGCATCCAAAGCCTAGCATATGATCATAGCTCATCACATAATAGAATGACATTAAAGCTAAGCATGCTCAATAACTGGAATAACTTCATCTTAGTACATTTCAACCATACTCACTTGAGCCAAAACAAGTCATTTCCTTTACAAATAGTCTTATTTCTTGTAAATAATCCCTTAGCAAAATACTTCTTAACTTAGTACTTATTATTTCAAATTTTTCTTAACTTACAACTTGTGAAATTCAACAAAATCAATTCATGTTTCAAATAAAAACCTTACTTTCATAATACCTCCATATACATAGCCTAAAATACCTTAAGTTAACATTTAAAGAAAACAAAAACATGCCTTACCACCTTAGGGTGGTTCAGCTTCCTTAGGTCAACAAAGACCTTCCTCAAACCCCCACATTTCAAGTCAAAATACTTAATTAAGACATTAAACCTTTACTTAAACATATTTAGCCTTACAAACTTATTTTCACACATTTAAAGCTTTCTTTAAGTCATACAAAAACTCTCAAACATTAGCATTCAAGAAAGAGGTTTCAACCACCATTAAATTGCTTATTAACAAACTCATTTAAGTTGAAATCAAGCATAGAAATCAAAAGAACAGGGTGTCCTTCACCCAACATAGGTTCAGCCAACCTTGAAAAAGAAAGGGAAAGTGTTTCCTTTTTAAAAATAATCACACTCGCTTAAAGGAACACCTTTCAAAGACACATTTACCATAAAAGGAATAAAAAGCAAGAAGCAAAACCAAAGGCCTTCTTCTTAGGGAGGTTCAGCCAACCATGGGAAATGAAGAGGAATTATTATTTTCCCCACTCAAGCATTTTATTAAGCTTAGAATACATGGAAAATCATGTAAAACAATCAATTAAGCAATTCCCCAACAAAATCAACAAGAAATTAAAATTCACTCAAAACCTAAAGATTTGAAACTTGAAGAAAATGAATCGCTTTCTCCTTCCCTTTAGTAGAGGGTTCTCCAACTTCTTTAAAGTAGGAAAAATGCCCATTAAAATCAAAGATTAACAAAAGAAATAGATGGAGCATGACTTAATGCATCAATTACAAGTCTAAACCTTAAATTCTACTTATTAATTCATAAAACTCAAAAATCACAACTTACTTACTTATGGTAGAAACTCCAATTCTTAAGCTTATGGACTCCAAAAACTACTTCTCTTACTTAGTTCTTCAAGCTAAACCACCAAGCTTTGGTTTAATTCATTGAATTTAAGGTAGTTTAGAGGTAGAGAAATTGAAAGAAATGGAGAAGAAGATGAAGAAGAAGTTGGCATTGGAGGAGTGGAGAAGAGAGTGAATAGTGTTGCTTGATAAGTGGTAACTTTTAAGTAGAAGGTCAAATTTGGCTTCTTAGTTTTATGCCAAATGAGTGGCTATGATCAAGTCCCTAGTATTCTCATCCAATGGCTCTAATTATTCATCAAATAATTCTCCTCTAATTATTATTTAACTCTACCAATTAATTAAATTAACTCCACAAAAATAATTTCTCAATTATTTCTTAACATACTACATTAGAAAACACTATTCATTATATACCTTAATTCTCCAAAAATATTCATGAAGTACTTTCTACCCACCTAAATCATGCAAACATGCCCCAAAAATATTAAATAAAATATTAGACATGTATCGTAATTTTTTCGGACTGAAATAATACCAAGTCCCGGACCGATGGTACTATTCACAGACTGGTAAATCACTATTACTGACACTGCAAAAGACATTAAAAAAATGGACTGTTACGAAACCCTAGCCAGAGTGTTAGTCGGGTTTCAAAACCCCCAGTGCGGAGATATTGAAGATGGAGGGTCGTTTCATAGGCCGAAAACTGAGCCAAGGACTGCAGTTTCTTCGAATCATATTTGATTTTCGACAATAGTCCCCTTAATGTATTGGCAACATCTACCAATGGTGCAAATTTGAGGGTAAAAGCTCATAGTCGCCGGGGGCCCAACGTGTTCGGGGGCTAGCTCAAGTTGCTTGGATGGCCTTAGCGAAGCGAATGACCCTGATTGATCCAGCTAATCAGGGGCTAGAATCAGTATGGATGCCTTCTATAGGTCTGTGCAACCCCAGCTAGAGTGTCGGCTGGGCTTGAAAAGCCCCCAATGCGGAGATATTGAAGCCGGATGGCTGTTTCATAGGCTAAGAACCAAGCCGGGGATTGTAGTTTTTTTTGAATCATTTTGGATTTTCAGCGTTAGTCCCCTTTATGTATGGGTAACATCTACCAATGGTGTGAATTTGAGGGCAAAAGCTCACAGTCTCTTGGATGGCCTTGGCGAAGCGAATGGTCCTGGATGCTCCAGCGAGTAGGGAGCCAAGATTGATATGCGTGACTTTTATAGGTCTGGGGAACCCAGGCCAGAGTGCTAGTCGAGCTTGAAAAGCCCCCGGTGTAGAGATATTAAAGTCGAAGTGCCGTTTCATAGGTTAGGAACTGAGCCGGGGACTATAGCTTTTTCGAATCATTTTCGTTTGTCGACATTATTGCCCTTCATGTATGGCTAACATCTATCAATTGTACAAATTTGAGGGCAAAAGCCCATAGTCGCCGAGAGCCCGATGTGTTCAAGGGCTAACTCAAGTTGGCTTGGATGGCCTTGGCAACGCGAATGGTCCCGGAGGCTCCGGCGAATCGGGTTCTACGATCGATATGGGTGCCTTCTATAGGTCCGACGAACCGGCGCCGGAGTGTACGACGAGCTCGAAAAGCCCCCGGTGTGGAGATATTGAAGCTAGAGGGTCGTTTCATAGGCCGGGACTCAAGCAGGGGACTGTAGTTTTTTCGAATTGTTTTGGTTTTTTGGCATTACTGCCCTTCATGTATGGGTAACATCTATCAATGGTGCAAATTTGAGGGCAAAAGCTCACAATCGTCGGGAGCCCGATGTGTTCGAGGGCTTGCTCAAGTTAGCTTGGATGGCCATGGCAAAGCAAATGGCCCAGAGTCTCTAGTAAATTAGGGGCTGGGATCGATATGGGTGCCTTCTATCTATCTGAGAATTAGGGCCGGAATGCTGATCGGGCTCAAAAAGCCCCCTGTGATGAGATATTGAAGTCGGAGGGCCATTTCACAAGCAGGGAATCGAGTCAGGGACTTAAATTTTTTTTAATCATTTTGGTTTTTCAACATTACTACCCTTCATGTATGGGTAACATCTATCAATGGTGCAAATTTAAGGGCAAAAGCTCATAGTCGCCTGGAGCCTGACTTGTTTGGTGGCTAGCTCAAGTTAGGTTGGATGGCCTTGGTGAAGCGAATGGTCCCAAAGGCTCCGATGAATCAAGGGTAGGGATCTATATGGGTGTCTCTATAGGTCCGAGGAACCCGGGCCCGAGTGCTGGCTCGGCTCAAAAACCCTCGATGCGAAGACATTAAAGCTGTAGGGCCATTTCATAGGCTGGGAACCGAGATGGGGACTGCAGTTTTTTTGAATTATTTTGGTTTTTTGGCATTACTTCCCTTCATGTATGGGTAACATCTATCAATGGTGCAAATTTGGGGGCAAAAGTTTACAGTCGCTAAGAGCTCGACGTGTTTGGGGGCTATCTCAAGTTAGCTTAGATGGCCTTGGCAAAGCAAATGACCCTTGAGGTTCCGGTGAATCAGGGTCCAAGATAGATATGGGTGCCTTCTACAAGTCCTAGGAACCCTAGCTGGAGTGACTGTAACAATCCATTTTTCAGTGTCTCTTGCAGTGTCGGTATTAGTGATTTACCAATCTGTGAATAGTACCATCGATCAAGACTTGGTATTATTTTGGTCCAAAAAAATTACTATGCGTGTCTAATATTTTATTTAATATTTTTGGAGTATGTTTGCATGATTTAGGTGGGTAGAAAATATTTCATGAATATTTTTGGAGAATTAAGGTATTTAGTGAATAGTGTTTTCTAGTGTAGTATGTTAAGGAATAATTGAGAAATTATTTTTGTGTAATTAATTTAATTAATTGGTGGAGTAAATAATAATTAGAGGAGAATTAATTGATGAATATTTAGAGCCATTGGATGAGAATACTAGAGACTTGATCATAGCCATTCATTTGGCATAAAACTAAGAAGCCAAGCTTGACTTTTCTACTTAAAAGTACCACTCATCAACACTATTCATTCTTCTTCTTCCTCTCCTTCTCCACGCCACTTTCTCTCTCTACTCTCCTCCATTTTCTCTCATTTTTCTACCTCTAAACTACCTTAAAATAGATAGATTAAACCAAAGATTAGTGAATAAACTTGAAGAATTAAGCAGAAGAAGTAGTTTTTGGTGCTCCTAAGCTAAGGAAATTATAGTTTCTATTAAGAACAAGTAAGTTGTGAAATTTAGATTTGTGAATTAATAAGTAGAATTTAAGTTTTAGACATGTAATTGATGCATTAAATCATGCTCCATCTATTTCTTTTGTTAATTCTTGATTCTTATGTTAATTTTTCCTGCTTTGGGAAGGAGAAAGCCAAGGGTTGAGGCTTTCCAAGCTTCTTAAAGCTTGTTTAAGAGGTTAGTGCAATAATATCTCACTTTCCCTTCATTTTCTTTAAGTTTCCATTTTTTAGGTTTTTGAATGAATTTTGAGAAATTGTGAATTGTGTTGGGAAAATGGTTATTTGATTGCTTTAACATGACTTACCATGATTTTTAAGCATGATAGAATGCTTGAAAGGGAAGGGAAACACCTGCTTCCCCTTCACCTAAGTTTCGTCGAACCTCCCTTAAAGGAAGGCCCTTTTGATTTGTTTCTTGCTTTTGCTTTCTTTGATGATTAATGAGTCTTTGAATGGTTTTCTTTTAAGTAAGTGTGGTTATTTTGAAAAGAAAACATTGCCCCCTTCTATTTGCAAGAGTGGCTGAACCTATGGTGGGTGAAGGGCATTATGTTTTCTTTGATTTCTATGCTTGATTTTAAATTAAATGAGTTTGTTAATAAGCAATTTGATGATGGTTAAAACCTCTTCTATGAATTCTAGTGTTTAAGCATTTTTCTCAAGACTTAAAGAAGGTTTTGAATGTGTAAAAATGGGTTTTATGGTTAATAGTTTCAGGTAATTAATTTAATGGTTTGAGTAGTGATTTTAAGTTAGTAATTAAGACTTTTGATGGAGGAAACCATTCCTTCTTTGTTTTCATAAAGAGGCCGAACCTCCTTCTAGTGGGTAAGGCATGTTTTGTCTTTATTAATGTTGATTTTTAAGTGTTAAAGTTATGTATATATGTGTATTAAGAAAATATGACTTTTGATTGAAACATAAGTAGGTTTTGATGAATGCTTACAAATTGTAAGTTAAGAAATTTTGAAATAATAAGTATTAAGTTATGAAATGTTTTGCTAAGGACCTATGTATAAGTAATAAGGTTATTTGTAAAAGAATGGTTTTGTTTTGGGCTCTAGTATGCATGATTGAAATGTAGTAAGATGAAATTTATTCCGGTACATGAGCATGCTCGGCTTATCAGGCCTTTCTATTATATGGAAGCTATGATCATATGCTAGGCTTATCAAGCCTTATGAATAAGTGGACGTGCTTATTTTTCTGTGTGGCACTTTCATAGGCCATTAGGGGCGCTTCCACAGGCCTCGTTTCTGATATGGAGTGGCGCTCTCACAGGCCACTATTCTGATATTCTATTATTCTAAAATTGAATCTATTTATGTTTCTCTCTGTATATGTACGAGCCCATAACTAAGAATAAACTCTATTCTGTTATAGAAGAGAATGGAAATATATTTGTATTTATGGAATTTTTTTAAATTTATCAAATTATGAATCAATTTTTGATAATGAATTTCTTTATGACTTTCGAAATATTTTAATTTAATTTGTATGTCTTTGGTATTTATTTCGTATTTGATTTAAGTATTTTAAATTATATTTAAGATTTGCTACTTAGGCGACTTTCGCTATTTTATCAAAATTATTTAGCACCATAGAGTTTCCACTCAGCGGGTCCATTTTTATCACGCGCAGGTTATGAGTGGTGGATGCTACCTGAAGACCAGAGGAGTAGCATCAAAGAAGGAATTTTATTTTTGGGTAGGATATGTAATGAAATGTAGTTATGGCAAGTATAGGAATATTGTAAAAAAGTATTGAGGTCGTAAATGTTGAATTTGTAAATTAATGAGATATGTGATTAATTATGTAAAGCCCTAAAATTTCGGATTTTAAAATGGTATTATTTGGTTCGGGTCATGAATGGTATCACCTGAGAGACAAATAATATTTTATTTGGACCCAAAAATGATACTGAGCATAATTATTATTCATGGAGTTAATTAGACTTTATGTGATTAGTCTTAATTAATTAAAGCTAAGATATAAATTTTCATGACAAAGTAATAAATTATTTGGTAGATAGAAATTTACCGGTTTATGAATAGTACCCCTAGTCCGGGACTTTGTATTATTTCGGTCCGAAAAAATTACTATTGATGCTTTATATTTTATTTAATATATTTGGAGCATGTTTATATGATTTAAGTGGGTGGAAATATTTTATGAATATTTTTGGAGAATTTAAGTATTTAATAAATAGTGTTTTCTAATGTAGTGTATTAAGGAAAATTGAGGAATATTATGGAGTTAATTTAATAAATTGGTGAAGCTAAATAATAGTTAGAGGAGAATTATTTGGTGAATATTTAGAGCCTTTGGATTAGAATACCTTGACTTGATCCAAGCCTTACACTTGTCAACATGTGGTTAAGTAACAACACTTGGTTTTGCTGGCTTGGGCAACAAAACTTATCCAAACTCTACTTCATCTTCTTCCTCCTCTTCACTCCAACATCACTTCTTCCTCCTTCTCCTCCATGTTCTTTCATTTTCTCTACTACTAAACTACCCAAAAATTAAGTGAATTAAACCAAAGTCTAGTAACATGACTTGAAGAATTAAGCATAAAAGAGTGGTATTTGGTGATAAAACTCAAGAATTTGGAGGTTACTACAAGTTCAAGTAAGTTGTAGTTTTTGACTCTAATGATTTAATTAAGT
>CANUEX010218443.1:0-35798 GCA_948099535.1 Jatropha multifida | reverse complement strand
GATCATATTATGACAAATAAATATTTACATGAGAATATATTTTTATTAAATGGATATGGGCCCAAGCCGTGAACAGTATTTAATATTAAGGCTGGATCAGAAATGTTAACTCTGATTAATTTATGAATAATGTCATAATATAGACTTACTATTCCCTTAGTCAAATGATAATAGAAATGAATTTTAATAGTTTAAGCTTACTACGAGCCCTGGGGGTTTTAAATTTACCTAGATTCTAATGCCGGTCCGGCTCATGGTTTTGGGTCGTGACATCTAGTTATTTTGAAATATTTGGTACTTTAATTAAAGTAAGTGAAAATTTTATTTTCTTTAATTTTTTTCTCTTAAATTAATTAGAGAGATTTAAAATATATGAGACCGGATGGAAAACAAGTGAACTAATTTTTAAAAAATTTTAAAAAAAATCTATATAAATATATAAAAGTTGAGTATTAAAAGTTTATATGACATCATTTTAGAATATTAAAATGTTTATGTAGTAATATTAATCTATTGAGTTGTTAATAATTTTTATATTTTAATAAATTATTTTTAATACTAATAATAGAGAATTTAATTAATATTTTTAGTTTCAAATAATTGATAAAATTAATAATATCGTTAATATTTTAAAAAATTATTTTATTTTTATAAATAATTAACAATGCCATTAATATTTTTTCTTTCATTTTTCTCTTTTTTACTTTCTTATTTTTGCGAAATTTATATAAACATTTATTTTAATATAAATGAAACCATAAAAAAATCATATCATATTTTAAAAAAAAAATAATTTCTTACAAATAATACAAGACTATTTTCATGACATTTAATAAATTTGAGCTTGATCGATACAGTGATGACGATAAAATTACAAAATATATTTAGTTATCGATAATCAATTAAGGTGTGATTAAATTAATGTGTATATATATATTTTTTTACAAAGAAAGATGATAATATTTCTCGACCTATTTTGAATCAAGGCAAACTTTAATATTTTTTATAATTTAATATTTATTAAATTTATTTTCATATTTTAAATTATTTATTCACAATGAATTCAATAATAATTTATATTTATAAAAATTATTTTAAAAATTACTAAAATATTTTTAGAAAATAAAAAATTTAATATTAATTATAAATTTGATTTATATATGTATAAATTAATATATTACTCATTTTATAAAAATCTATGAAAAAATATTAATTTTTTTTAAATTAATAAATATAATATATTTGATATTTAAATTATTAAAAATGATTCTTTATTATAATAAAATAGTATTTTTATTTTTAAAATATTATATAATATCTGCACCAAAAGCGTGGGGAGGACGATTAGTTTAGAAAATAAAAAAGAGGTTCCTGATTTCTAATTAAAAATATTAGAAGAAAGAATAAATTACAGATATAAATATAGATTTGTAATTATAAAAAATAAATATTTTATCTCTCCAAAAATTTAAATTTGGGTTTGAGTTCAGCTCGATGAACTGATTCTTGGGGCTTTTCCAAGCCCAACTCTATGTAATTCATAAAGAGCCTGTCCCCTTTTGAAGCGTTATACAGTTTGAGCCCAAAGTTTGAAAAATGAAAATTGCATGTGATAAAAAAAAAACAAAAGAAAAGCAAGGTCACGTGATAGGCGTAATTAAGTGCATTTATAATCGACCTCTTAACGACAAATAATAAATGTTAATAACCACATACTAATCAATCAGTCAATTTTTTGGGGCCCAACCAATAACTGAAAATGTTGAGTTGGCCTTGACCACGCGCTCTAGCACGTTACTCATATTTTCAAAACTAAAACGGAGAGTCTACACTGCACGCGCCAAATGATCACGTTGGAGGAACCATGCTATGCCTAGAGTATCAAGTAAATACCAAAATTCTTTCCTCCATGCCTGAAAAGAAACGGAAAGGTAAGAGTTGTATGTGGGGTTCATCGGATGCCTCTGAACCTAAAAGGCAAAATGTCCAATTACTAAAACACCCTCAACTCAACAGTAATTCAAAATTTGGGAGGCGGAGTGGAACAAGTAAAATCTTTGTATTATATTTCAACTTCAAAACCCTACGGAGCCGCCAGTTAATGCTGTGAAAAGTTCATACGGTAAACTGAACCTGATCGGTGAATATACTGAATCAGTCAGAAAATAAATTTAAACCAAATTAATAATCTTAATCGAACCAATATTAATAAAAGTCTTCTAAAAAAATATTAAATGATTTTTTATTTAGTTTTATTAATTTTGATTGAATGATAAGAAAATAAGTATGAAAAATTGAACTCCAAATACAACATCAATCGAACTAAATTAGTTAAACTGAAATCATTTTGATTCGATTTTTTATCTGGGCAGCCTTTTGCTTTGGCTGATGAGAGTACTTTATAAGAACTCTAAGCCAAAGAAAAACTCATTCACCTTAGTAAAAAAAGTAATAATGATAAAACATAAAACGGGGGACCGGACGTCAATTTCAACAACAAACGTCAAACGAATGTCAAAACGTCGCCGTAGTGGCATGGCTAAAAACACTTTTTCAAAAGGAGAATTATGAATGCTGACAAGGATAAATTAGTCCAATGAAAAGTATTGTCTGAAACTCTAGGATCGAGAATCTGACTAGTGTCTGTTCACGATATTGTCTTCTCCTTCCTCATCTTCACTCTTCCAGAAAAATAAGCACTACTTTTCCCTTCTCTCTCCTTCTCTTCCTCGCTGGAGGCCATTACAGAAAGAAGAAATCCAAACTGTGGAATCCTGCAACCAAGCAAAAGTCTCTTCCCTCTCTACTCCTGGCATTGTCAATAACTCTCTGCTTTGTCTGTATGTTTATTCTGGGTTTTGTGAGTAGTAGCAAACCAAACCCTAATACCCTGAAAGACATTCACATTTTCTTCCATTACCAAAGTTAAAAAGTTTTTTTCTTTTTTTCCTTACCGAGTGATCAGTACTAATTCTTCTTCTCCCCTTTAACCCTGAAGATGCGAAGCTCACAACCCATTTTCCTCCTTATGATTTTCATCAATGTAGTGGCTTTTGTAACCTCCAAGTCCACAATCGAACCTTGCTCTAACAATGATTCTTGTAATGCTCTTCTTGGCTACACTCTTTATACAGACCTTAAAGTTTCTGAAGTAGCTTCTCTCTTTCAAATTGACCCTATAGCTCTCCTCACAGCCAACGCCATTGATATCTCTTACCCAGATATTGAAAACCATATCCTCCCTTCGCAATATTTTCTCAAGATCCCAATTACCTGTTCCTGCGTTGATGGAATCCGAAAATCTGTTTCTACCCACTACAAGACGCGGCCTTCAGATACTTTGGCTTCTATTGCAGACTCGATTTATTCAGGTTTGGTATCCGCGGACCAGATAAAGGAAGCAAATTCGATACAGGATCCTTCAGTGCTGGATGTGGGACAGAGCCTTGTGGTGCCTTTGCCGTGTACTTGTTTTAACGGGACCGATAATTCGTTACCGGCTATTTATTTGTCCTATGTGGTGCTGGAGATTGATACTTTGGTTGGGATTGCTTCTAGGTATTCCACTACTATTACTGATTTGATGAATGTGAATGCTATGGGGAATCCAGCTATTAAGGCCGGTGATATACTTGCTGTGCCATTGCCAGGTAATTCGTGTTTAATTTGAAGAATTCTCTCCATTTCACTTGCGACTATGTTTATTTTAATTAGGTAATGTTAGCTTCTATTTAGTTATATTATATATTTCTGCAATTAATAGATGGAAAGTTTGTTGCTGGTTTTAGCTTGTTTAAGGATATGCTTGGCCCCTGTTGTTTGTAGGAATTGAACATATCTACAGCAGTTAGTACATTTATGCCATTCACTGACAATCCAATTGATTTCAATCCTTTCGAGAAATTTAATCATTGTCAATATTATATTGCCTGTCTGAAATAATTTTATGGGAAGGATGAAGATCAGCTCTTATATTATGCATTCCGTTGCAGCCTGTGCTTCTAAGTTTCCCAGATATGCATTCGATTATGGCCTGATTGTGCCAAATGGGAGTTATGCTATTACTGCAAGTCACTGTGTGCAATGCAGCTGTGGACCAGGAAATCTTGAGTAACTGAAAATCTCTGCTTGACTTTTGATTTTTGTATTATTGAAAATAAAGCGACTTCTTTTCTGCATATATGGTAAGTTATTAATCTGCTTTGTGGTTTGTTTTGTGTAGTTTGTACTGCATGCCTGCTTCCTTGGCGGTTTCTTGTTCCAGCATGCAGTGTAAAAATAGCAATCTCATGCTTGGGAATGTCACGTGGGCACGGAGTAGTGCTGGGTGCAACGTAACTTCTTGTAGTTATGGTGGATATGTCAACGGCAGCATTGTGACAACGTAGGCTACATGTTCCTACTTGTGTTATTTGTTCAGTAGTTTATTTTATATCTAACTTATCATATCTGAAACTTTTCATTTCTGTTTTTCCCCTTATAGGTTGTCCACATCACTTCAACCTCGATGTCCAGGTAAAAGTTTGATGGTTATTATCTATTTTTATGAGCATATAAGATACAAATGGTTGATGTTTGAGGTGTTTGAGTCTTCAAGAATCTGCCTGGGTGTTATTTTTGTGATAAAATGCTATACCATATATGTTTTGCAAGGGTCTAAGAATTTATTTTTTTGCTCTGGCGTTTAAAACAATAAATTGGTTTTGGTAGAGTATAAATATTTTTCAGGATTTAACAGTAATTTGTGTATAAGGCCTAATTATATTTTGGATAGAAATCAAACTCCCTGCTCATCTACGCAACATCTATGCAATAGACAAAACAATATCGCATTCAATTACAACTATTTATTATTTTTTTACCGACTTAAGCATCAGTGTGGTTGCAGGCTTAAGGCCTCTTTTTTCTCTCTCTTTTTCGTCCATGTCTTGCAGATTTCTACATGGATGCTATGGATGGATTTTTTTTAAATCCATCAGTTTTAATGATTAATTAAGTGCACCGTCTTATGGGACTACTAATTGATCTTCATATATAGGAACCATACTGTTAGTGCTTTTTTTAATGAATAGAATCTTTGAAAGTTGAAGATGATTTCTCTTCATTGTCTTGTTACTTGCTCAACCGTTAACATGAAAGAGTTTCTTGAGGAAGTTAGAGTTGAACAATTTTATTATTATTATTTATTGTCATAATATCAACTAAAATTTATCAAGTAAGATTGCTCCCATGTGCAACTGCTAACTGGTTTGGTGCATTGTGCTAAACAAAATAATGCAGGGCCACAGGAATTTCCTCCCCTTCTAGCCCCGCCTACTACAGTGAATAAGGGTTCAATATTTAGTCCAGCTCCTGCTCCTGCTCCCCTATCAGCTGGTTCTGGTACAACAGTGCCCAAGACTACAGTAGTACCAACAACTGGACTCCCTGGATTACCCCCTGTAGGCGGTCCAATGGGAGGCGCATCAGCTGCTTGCTCCTTGGTGAATCCATTAGCTACTTCACTAATTGCAGTTGTGCTATACTCGTTTGCCGACTTAATGATGTCATTGTCATTGTAATTTTCCCATGAATTGCTAGTCTAGATGGTGAGATTTTGGTTGGCTTGTTCATTTATGTTGACAGGTCACTTATCTTTGTATGTAACCTTGATTTATTTCACTATGAACTGATTTTTGGTTGCGGAATCATAGTCTATCATTGTGCTATGATGTGCCTAGCTAATATTTTGTTTGTGCTTGCGTGCTGTGTTATGTACTGCTTTGAGGTATGGGCAGTTGCAAATTTGGTGATTCATTCTTTTCTTTAGTATTATTCATACACGGCTTCTCCATTTTATTGACAGCCTTACTCTGTGTTCAGATGGGGGGTTATTGGAATATTGAAAGGCGAAACTTTTAGGTGCCTTTGATTGCAGATTTAATGAACTGATTCTGGTTCTTTTGGTACTTGGAATTTTTTGTCTTATTTTTCTATATATACCTTAAAGATTCCTTGATGATTTCAAAATATAATGAATGGTTAATATGTTAGAATTAATTATCTTAAACATGGCCGAAATAAGTCTATAGCATCCATACTAAAGTAAGTGTTATATAGTGACAGAGTCTAAATTCAAGTATTTTACAATTCAACGTGTAAAAAAGGACTTCGACCCTAATTTAAACAATAAACCGTAACTTTTTAAAAGCTACTATTACGAACTGATACAAAGTTAAATTCTTGCATGAGTTCTATAACTGGGCCAATTATATAAGTGGGTTTGGGCATGGAATAAAGAGGCCCAACTAAACTAAGTATAAATAAAAAAAATCAGATCATGGTCAAATTTCACACGTGTCCCTCCACATAACTTTATCGTTCGTCGTATTTCGAAAGAATACGAACGAACCAATTGCTTGTTGCGTCAAACGAGTGAACTACCCAGGTTTCCAACTTCACTCCTTCCCTCTCTCCATTGATCCTGTTTCGGCCACTGGGTTCGGCTTAAGGTTGCCTATCACGATTCTTTTTCAAGTCATTTTTCATTTAGAATCATATTAACGTGCAGTGGAGTAGAATTTGCAACTCGCCTATTCAACTGTGATTGGTTCTTGTTCAAATCATTACATTGATGCCTGCTGTATCCGCAAGTTGTAATTATTGGCTTGGCGAGCTACGTAGCTAACTACATATTAGGGCTCTGTGGATTAGTACCAAAGTTACAATTTTTATTTGCCTATTCGTGTTTGGTGAATTGAGTGTTCGAGGTTTGTGATTTTTAGCTTCTGGGTAGTTGGGATATGTTGATACAAGTGTTAATCTATAGGAATTGCTTTAAGTGTTTCTGCTGTTTTTTCTTTTGGTCTTTTTTTGTATGTTATTACTATTTGAGTTTACAAATTGATGTATATCCCCTGTAAATTTGGTTTTGGGTCTGCAGCCGAATCTTATATGACCCTTCGGTACGATAGAACTGATGAGGTGAAGAAACATCGTGCTGTTGTTCAATATTCTGGTAGTGAATTGAAAAGTGAAAATAATAGAGTTTACTTATGGTATCAACATGACATATTTTTTTTTGTAATGGGGATTGGGGATTGGGGAAAGGGGAAATTCACAAGAAAACTTTAAGAATAAGATATTGAAGGAATCGCTTTTGAATGGCAAATGATAATTTCTATTAAACGGCAAGTAAAAACCATCTGAGGAAGTACCATTTTTTCGGTTTTGTTTTTTGTTCTTTTCCTTTTCAGTCTGTTAAGGTGAGAAAATCTAGGTTGTCATGGTTTAAAAGAATATGACTTGGCGTTAAATTATTGAATTAGTCTATATCTAATGTGGTACACATACAAGGATTTGCTTTAACTTTGTTTGAGGAACTTCTTTAGGTCTGCCAACCTCTATAACATTTGGGTTAAAGTTTATCTTAACTCTATCCGTTATGTCCACTGTTTCCTAGGACAATATAGTCTTCATCAGATTTTACTTTCCTTTTTAATCAGATTTTAGTCTCAAAATTTATTTTCTCTTTTTTTCTTCTCCTTTTTCATCTGTGAGGAATATATTGCTAAGGCAATGGTGGGAGGACCAATTCTCTCTGCTTTTAGATTACTTCTCAGGAGTTTATGGATTTCATCGATAGAAGAAGGATCAGTGATGGTCTCTTGAAAAGAGTGGCTTGGGTTGAAATCTGGTTGGAGAGTTTTTCCCCAGAAGAATCCATTATCATGAAGCTCAACTTTTCTTTTATTCTTGTTCTATTTGTGTCTTGGTTGAAAAATTATTCCTTTTTAGTCCTTGGCATGCTCTTTTAGCTGGAAACATTGTACTTGAGTGCAAAGCGATTTTTTATTTTTTTTAGATACTGGTTTTGATTTAAGGTTTCATTTTTTTATTTGATTTCTTTTTAGTTCATTTTGCAAAGGGAGAAAGTAAAGCGAAGAAGAAAGAGGAGTGAAGTGATTTCTCGTTCTCTTTCCCTCCGGATTTCTGAAACAGACACTTCCAAAACAAATTGGCAACTAAAAAGAAAGGGAAAAGAATCTTCTGATGGCTTCAGTTCCTTCAAAACTCTATTCTGGTTACTCTCTTTCTCTCTAAATTTGTGTGTTTCTGTATTATGCTTTGACTAATTTGTTTGATTTGATTTGTTGTTAAATTGCGCAGATGATGTTAGTCTTGTTATGGTGTTATTGGACACTAACCCGTTCTTCTGGACCACTTCTTCTCTCCTGTTTTCCCAATTTCTCTCTCACGTAATCTCTCCCTCTTCCTCTCTCTCACACTAACCCTAAAACTCTGTTCTAAATATAAATCAACAAACAAGTGGATTTGGTTGCAGGTGCTTGCATTTTTGAACTCCATTTTGCTGCTTAATCAACTGAACCAAGTAGTGGTGATTGCCACTGGGTATAATTCTTGCAACTATGTTTATGATTCGTCTTTGGCAGCGAATCAGAGCTCGGAGGATGGGAGAATGCCTGCTTTATACTCCAATTTGTTGCAGGCATTGGAGGAGTTTATGATCAAAGATGAAAAGTTGGGGAAGGAGGAGTCTCAAGGAAAGATTGCTTCTTCGTTGCTCTCTGGGTCATTATCCATGGCCCTTTGTTGTATCCCTTATGGATATTAGTTCTGTGCTTGTTTTTCTATAGCTTTTCATGTTATTATTGGTCATACGGAGGCTTTATTATGCTTTATGTGTTTCATTGTTCGAAACAAAAGTCAGTTTTGAAGAAAATTGGAATTTTTTAGGGTAAAGTGACTTGGACCTGATTGAGGTGTCTGCTTTTTTTTCCCTTCTATGTGATGATAGCTGCTGACTCCCAACTAACTGATTTATTGTAAATTTTGTAAGAAAACTATTGGGATCTTTATAAGATTGTTTAATTTGACTTGGAGAATAGATATACAGCGGGTTTTTCGTTCAGGACCACTCAATCCTCAGCCTCGAGTGAGTATTTGCATATTTATTCAATTATGAATTTGTATTTGTTTGCACAATAGTCCAAATTGAACCTAAATTACATAGCTGAATAGAACTGAGCTGAAATTTGATTAACACTCATGGATTAATTGCACTTTTGGTGGATTGCAAACATGACTATGAATTAGTAATGGAAGCAGTTATTGAAGACAATAGGATGAAGAGATAATGCTATATTGTAAAACTTTTAGCATATGCATTTAAAACTTGTTATTTTTCTCACTACATTACTAACATACAAAAGCAGATTTTGTGTTTGCAGGGATCTCTAGACGGGCCTGAACAGTATGTTTATGATCATTTTGCTTTATATATTTCTCCCCCTCAAGCTTTGACTTTTTCTGTGTGTGGGGTTGGGGATTATGATGTTCCAGATATGTTGCAGTAATGAATGCAATATTCTCTGCTCAACGCTCGATGGTACAATTATGCATTCAACTTTTTCTTCTTGTCATATATTTTGATTGTCCTATTCTATGTGCTGCAATTTTGATCAAAAGCTTATTGGTTCTCACTCTCAAGTTTGATTTTTTACATTATGCATTTAATTAAGATTGCAGTTGGCTTTTGTGAATTTATATCAATACTGCTGACTTGGCTCATGACCTTTTTGGGTTTAAGACGTATAAATTTTGTTGATTTGGCCATACTGCAGGTCCCTATAGACTCTTGTTATGTTGGTTCTCACAATTCAGCCTTCCTACAGCAGGTAGGCTCTTTTTGGTAGATGAGTGTTCTTTGCAAAACATACAGAGTCTATCTGCTTTTTCTGATTACTCGTAGTGCATATCTAGCAGGCTTCTTATATTACTGGAGGTGTATATGTTAAACCTCAACATTTGGATGGGCTGTTCCAGTATTTGGTGGTAAGTTTTCCGTTGGCAGCAAGACAGAATTTTTTTATGAATAATCTTCCACTTGTATTGCAGTTAAATTGAAATTATTCAGTTCTGGTATTGTGTCTCCATTCTTGTGCATATATGAATATGTTCCGTTTAAAAGAAATTCCATCAATTTGAATCTATAGCCTTTTCTTTTCCCATTTTTTGACACCTTGATATTGATATAATGTTCTTGTTACATGCAGACTGTATTTGCAACTGACTTGCATTCTCGCAGCTTCTTACAACTTCCCAGGCCTGCTGGTGTTGATTTTCGTGCATCGTGAGTTGGAAATATTCTAAATTGTCTTGACGTTGATTTTTCACATGGCTGCTTGACTCATGCTTGGCATCCAAGTTTCTGCAGCTTTCTTTTCTATAGTTGATTAGTACAAATTAGATGTCATACCAATGTTTAACCTACGACAGTCACTAAAGAATGTTATTTAATGACTTGATCTTATCATATTTCACTTTACCTTCTCCTAATTTGTATCCAGTATTTTATTTCATCCCGAATCCAAGTGTTACGTGCACAATTGAGCACTGGCTTGGAAAGGCCATTACATAGGTATGGTCACATCGGGATGGGGTTATTACTTGCTACATTTTCAGTAGTTCAAAATTTTGGGAATTCTATGTAACCTTTTCAGGGGTTATTACTTCCAATCCAGATAACTAGGTTTTCATGATAACATAGGAGTTCTAATGAATGTTTTGGAATATGATATTATAAAATTGCAGCTGTAGTTCTGAGCAGAAATGTGAGTTTGTTACTATTGTCCATGTTATACATTATCTGGTTGCTATCCAGGTATGATAGCTTTTTACGATACCATAAGAGTGCTAGCTCTTAAATAGATTTGTATATTATAAATTCTGGCTGTAATTCTTAGCAAAAAAGGTGAGTTCATTATCATTGACTAATTTAAGTGCACTATCTGGTTGCACTCATATGTGATTGCTTAGCCAGTCTAGGAAAGCTCTTTGCATGTGTTCATTTGTTGATGGAAGGTTTTACTTGTCATGTTTCAGTTTGGCTTTAATATTTCTCTAAAATCATTTGAATTTGTGATTTTCTCACCAATTTTGTGTTTTGCAGGTGTTTTTGCCATAAAACTACCATTGATATGGGGTACATATGTTCTGTGTGTTTGTCCATATTCTGTATGCAGCATAAAAAATGTTCAACCTGCGGGTGGGTAGATATTTCCTTTCCAAAATTATCTGACAAAAAGTTGACATTCTCATTCTATAAGTGCTTGTTTATGATTTCCTTTTTTATAAAAAAAAATGTAAATTTGAACTAAAATCTTATTCAATTCTTGGAATTTCAAATTCCCTATCCAATTGCAATTTAATATTCAAAAAAAGAATATTGCTTTTTTACCCTTGGTTTCATCATATTTATATGTTACTAATGTACTTTAATGTTTTATCAAAGGGTGGAGACTGAATTCCGTTGCTACAGAAGCAACTTTTTCTTTTTTAAATTGCTCTAGGTAGTGATTGGGGTTCAACAAATTTTTTCTCATGCTTAGAGTTTATTGTGCATTCATTAAGTCTCCTCTATATATGTTTGCGAGTTTGGGTTGGACTGACGGGGCACAGCAATGAAGGGATTAAATTATATAAATGCTTCTCTACTTCTTCTTTTATCTTCTGATTTGTTGAGATTTCGAGTGTGATGCAGCTCAGTGTTTGGTCAATCTCAATCAGATAATTCCTCAGCATCAGATCGCAAGAGAAAGGCTCCAGAAACATGATCTAGCTCTTCTAGATGCATATTGTTGGGTAGCTGTCTTTTAGTTTGATGTCATTTTGCAATTACATGGCTTCATATTGCAATAACTAAGCATGTATATTCGTTTTGTCACGAATCTTCTGGGACTGGTCAATCTGTTTTCAAGAATATTCCTAGTTATTGCATCACAGATTTGTTAAATACTAACACTCGCGATAATATGAAATCTCAAGTGCTGCATTTTGCTGAAAGACACAAATTAGTAGACTGATTTTGCTTCTCGTTAAGCTGAAGAAGATGAGATTTTGATTATCGAGTAATTACCCTTTCTTGACCTCTGTGATTTTCTTGTTTTTCAGGAATGGTGTTGCTCGCAGGAAGCATGGTTAGAGATTGGAAGAAATGAGTTTTGTGGAGTTGTTCAATGAGCGCAGATCCAATTTTTGGTGATATTTGGATCGACATGAGGGCTTCCTTGCTCCTCTTCAAGATTTTCCTTTGTACTTTTTTCCCAATAAACAACCAAAGGAAATAGAGAAGCTAGAGATGTTTTATTTTATTTTATTTTTAACCAAAAAAAAGGGACTATAAGTGTGTTGTCATTTGCCTCCCCGTCGGCTTGAGCCACCGGTTAAGTGTTGATGTCCCGATTTTAAGATGCTCTATAGAGTGCACCGACTCTCCGAGCGTTGGTGAGAGACGATGATCTTTTTTTGCAGAATCATAGTGTTAGTGATCCTCAACTCAACTTGCTAGAGATGTTTTATTTGCAGTTTGTTCAGCGCACATTTTAATTTGTACTCCTAAAAATCAAAAGCAATTTATTAATTTGACCAAACATCGGTAACTATATATTAATGCCATATTTTTTTTATAAATTATTCGAGAACAAACTCTAGCTAACAATGGAACTGCACAAGTTAATTGTCATCTGAATAAAGTTCTATAAGTGAAAATATAAATAAATGAAACGAAAGGAAGAAGAAAAACTTACAGTTTTTTTATAAATCAGTACACGCTACATAAACAAACCAATTAAATTATTCATTGGAAGCTTGTCATATTTACATTGATAGAAACTGTCAATAGGAATTGTAGAAATAAAATGGTTTTGATTTGCACACAGGATGAAACACCAGAAAGGCCCGCAGATTTCACAACGTTAAATTACAAATTTACAATTCATTTTGTTTGTTGCAGTGACATGGCCTTCTTCAAAGTGCCTTTAGAACGACTTTGCTGGTTTTGTGAACACCCTTTGCAGCAAGTTTCAGAATAGATCGAGTCCGATACAGCCTGTGGCAAAACATGTGTTATAACACCAAGCCGACACAATTTTTAACTCATTAAGGTAATAAAGGAAGCCAGCCAAAAAGCTTCCAGCCTTAACTTGGTACTAAACAGATGAAAATCAAATGCTACAAAACAGTGTTTTAAGGTTAAATTTTCACCATAGAAGCTCAAAATTAGCCAAAAATTCACCTAAATAAAATCTCAATTTACAACGTAGTATAGCATTTTATAAAGAGGGATAACTATTAATTGGTTTACCCAAAGCCAACACATTTCGCTTTATGAATGAAAACAAAAATTAAAGGCAGAAGAAGATGAAGCAGAAGAAAGGCATTCCTAAAATTCAAGTTAAACACTAGTGTACTATATACTAACCCCCACAGGGCAAGTCCCCAGGTAGCCAGAGTGTAAAATAGCTGTCCTGCATGCCAAATATTTAATATCTTCTCCCATTTGCTCACATCTTCCAACGCTTTTTCCAGGGCTGCAAATTGGCAATGCCATGAAAAATGATAAACTTGTTACCAATGGGGGCCTCTAATGCTGGTTCACCACAATTTCAATGAAAGCGAATGAAATCCATGCATTGCATGAATATTCAAAGAATATCGGACACTGTACTCAAAATAGGAATAGAGTTTGCTCAATTATACACCTCCACGTATTTTACATAAGCGTCAAGGGTTCAACACCCAAACCGTACTCAAGAATATATGATTCGAGTGATATCAGAAAACTGGAGGAATGAATTTTCAATATAGACAAAGTTAAATTTATTTACTCTTGCTATATCTCATCAAAGCACGAATATCAAAGTGGACACTGTTATGCAAGTGTGTGTGTGTGTATATATATATATATATATATAACCACCCCAAAGAAGGGAGAAAATGATTTTTGATGAATAAATAAGTTCAGCTGGGCTCCTCAATTGCCAAAAAAAAAAGGAAAATTCAAGTAATCAGATCAATGAAACATTGAAAATTTTGTAATTCCTTACGATTAGTTATGCAAACAGTTGTGACAAAAAAGTTGTAGGACTGTGTTAGGTCTTAGGATTTTGAACAGAAAGGACAAGATCATCAAATTCAACAATAAACTTACACTTCTGCAGCTCCTCTGGAGTCATTTTCTGCATATGCAAGGCAACAACTCATATGAGAAGCAGCATACCAATTAAACCATTATGTATAATATATCTTACTACTCCATACCTGAGCCTTAGGATTTGATAGAATGCATTTAGCCATAAAATTGGCAACTGCATCCACCACATGTTCCTCGGTAACAACTACATAGTTTTCATTGTCAATTCCACTCCGTTCTTCAATATTATTGGGAGCCATTTCCTCTGTGACCCAAACCCACCAACTAGGTTCCTCATTAGAAACATTAATTAGCATTTCAGCAGAATGCATATCATCTCCTGATCACGGAAGCAAAATTAAGTGAAGCAGGGAAAACATCAGCAGCATGGAAGAGTAAAATAACACACATGAAAAGGCCTGCAATATTTTTATGAATAATTAAAAAAAAAAAACACCTGTAGCCTCCTTGAAAGGGAATTCAATGCCACTTATGTTGGCCGAAGCCAGTTGAAGGGATTTAATTCGAGCCAAGAAGTCTTCAGAATCCACAGTAGCAACTAGGCGGGAATGTAGCTGCAATTACACAACCAAAAACTTGAAATTCAATATTTTATCATGATAAATATGTGGTTCAACATAAAAGAGCAGCTCACAGGCGATATTAGGTAAATTATTCTTTGTGGATACAGCTTAGTCCCATTTTCACTAGTGGGGTTCGCAAAGTGCCATTTTAAGCCACTATTCTTACTCCCATTATTCTTTTATGGCACAAAAGTGGTGCAAGTGAACCTGAACATGAAACTTCCTTAATTTTAAGCCATTGCACAAGAATACCAGTAAAATTATCAGTGCCACACAATTACCACGAGCTATTTCATTAATTTCCTCAGCAACATTTCTAAAACAAGAAAAGTTTTTTTCTGTAATAGAAAGAAATATATAACAAACTAAAAACTTAACGACAACACGTTAGTAAGCATCAGCTAACAATTAACTCAGAATTTAATTCTACCCAAGGGTACTGCGACTACAAATGACATAAAGCCATGATTTTTTCGATCCATTTTCCTCACTACAATCTAATTTGAGTACCAATTCTGGTTTTTTGCGCAAAAAAAGAAATTTCCAACAAAAATTGAACCCCATTACATGAAAAAAGTCCTAAATGGTTCCAGGAAGGAGAAATGAAAAATTTAATGCAGCAGTCACTCTTTCGGTTATAAGACTTTGTAACTACCAATTAGAACCAGAAAATACAGCAAGCAAAACGAAAATTACATATATATTTAGAGATTTATGCACATGATATGACGTACATCAGGAGGGCAATCGTTTAACAAGCAAGGAGATTCAGATAAATTTCGGAGAAGTTTCAAATTTTGCTCGAGCTGCAATTTTAGACGACGATTCTCGGATCTCAAGGACTCCAATTCTTCGTCTATTGATGCATGTGTGGTATTATCGTGATTTTCGTGGCTTTGATTATGGTGATGATTATGGGTAAATTCCATGGCCTTCCAAGCGACGTCCGCTACCTCGATAACCGTCTTCGCCGCCTCTATTGCGCGGTGGCCTCCCATCGGTCCGATTTCTGAGTTCCTTTGCACACCCTAAGCGAAGATCGGTTTGAATAATTGATTGGCGTGACAAAGCGACTTTGATCAATGCATAATAGAGAGAACCGGACAAGACAATCTCCACTGACGACAAGTAGTTCGTCACATGAATAACTGTCGTCCGATAGTGAGACGAAGGTGTTGAAGTTGTCGTCGCTTGAAATCACCTCATAACCTGTTCCTCTTTTAGAATAACGGTCGTGTCACGCGTGTGACCAAGTGTTAGATCTGTTGTCGAACGACTGCGTTTATGAGTTAACCACGCGTCATAGCAAATCCTCGAGCCTTGTCGTTTAACTGCATTACGACGTGTTAAAGCCATTGAGAATTTGGAACCCTTAATACTAACCGTTATATTAAGTGTTTACGTAGCCGTTAAGTGTTCACTAAAAATACATGTTTAATAAAAAACAAACATTAATTATTCAACTCTGCTCCATTGGGCTGGGTTACGGCTTAATTTAAAAGCATTTAAAAAGAAGACCCAGTAAATAGCTGGGTTGCCGTTTGGTTTTTCATTAGTAGGCCCCAAATAGGAATTCACAAGGATTGCCAAGTGGATTGCACTAGCTAATATCAGGAAATGACAAATCTACCCCGCATATTTTAAAAATGACACAGAAATATTTTCATTTTCCAAATAAATTAAAATGAAAAATATTTTTCAAGGTATATATAAATTACTAAAATATTTTAATATTCGATTTCTATATAAATTATTAAAATCTTTTAATATTCGATTGAGTATATACTTCCACTGATATTATTATTAAATTTATAATTTCTTCAAGACTTATTTTATAGAATATGATATAATAGTTCTTACTGCAAAATGTGATAATTATCGCAAATTACTCGTGTTTTTTAAGGATGATGACACAATATTTATTGTTTAAATTTATTAGTGTTAAAAAAAAATACTCTATTCGTCCTTGATGAAAAAGAAAAAAATTAAAATTTTCAAATCATAACAAAACATTGATAAATTTGGTTAACTTATTTTTAAAAAAATTATAGAGATAATTATTGAATTTGATATACATAAAGGAAAAATTTAAAAATATTATTAATTATTCTTTGATATTTTTTAAAATGACTTGTATTTGTATAAAAAAAAATTTTAAATGACTTACATGTGTGGACCAAGGAATAAAAGAAGTAAGTCAATGATTAGTATGATTGTGTTCGAGCAACGATTTTTCTAAATAGTTTTAGTGTTCAGTGTTCGATAATATAATGTTTAAATTAATTTTTAAAAAATAATATAATATTTTACTAAAAATTAACTCATATAATATATAATTTTTAGCATTTTTATGAGAAGCTACAACTATTTAAATAATTAAATGTTATTAAAAATAATTAATATTTATGAAAATAGTTAATTTTATCGAATAAACTCTTTATGTCACATGAACGTCCATATATAAAAGGCAGAGTGTATTCTCCCTAATCACAAACTAAGTTAACAACACACAACTCCGACAATAAAAATTAAAATTTGAACTCTTAATAAATCTAATATATGTGACCTTATAAATACACATTTAATAATTCATTGATAATCATTATTACCAATAATTGGGACAAGGCTGGTTACCATTTACCAATTATTGCTTTTATAACCAAATCACAAAATTTAAATTATTGGAAAATATATCTATCTATCATAACAAATATATAATTTATAAAGCATAATGTTTATATGATAATATGTTAAAATATAAAATAATGATGTGACAGTTTTTATTTTTTAATATAATTCATCATTTTATATTTAATAAAAATTAATTTTATATTAAATAATAGAGTTAAAAACTAATAAACCTAATGAGAGTTTCATTATAATTAATATTTTTGTTTACATTTAATAAATATTAAGTTTTTTTATTAAATAGTTGAGTTATAATAGAGTCATTTATAGTTAATGAAAATTAATTAAATAAGGGTAATAAAGAATTAAAATATTAATTTTAATGCACTAAAATTTATTTCATTAAAATTAATTTGAAGATATGAAAATTTAAAAGAGAAAAAAATGAATAATTAACTAAATACATCAATTGAATTATAACAATTTATTTATAATAATTAATTATGCTAATTAATATTTCAGCTAATTATTTGAGAATTTAAAAAATAGCATATAACTTTACCTTACATCATTTAATTAAAAATACATCAACAGATTATTTAAATTAAAGTAATGTAAATATAAATTAAAATATCCTTTTAAAAAATTAGATTTAATTTAATTAAAATAATATAAAATTATATAATTGATGCATCGCGGACGTACATAATTATTATTTTTAATTTTCTCAGAGCCAAACACATCCTACGTTCCAAAAACTCTTCCTCTATCACTTAACCCCTTCTCCACTTCCAGTGTAAGTCGTTTACCTCGCGACAAAATAAATTGGAAAAAGAAAAAAAAAAGGTGCAGAAAAACGGAAAGAAAACAAAACAAAACTCCGTTCCATTTTCCTACTCTGAGTAGCGCAGAGAATGGCCGAGGAGGCTCAAGATTGTGAAACGACGGTGAAAAACGAAACGGCGGTTAGTTCGCCGGATATCGAGTCACAGATTGAGGAAGCTATGCGCTCCCGAGTCAACCACTTCAAAGAACAAGCCGAGTTCTCTCTCTTTCTCTCTCTTTCTTATTAAATTTGGTTTTGATTGTCTTTGTGCAATTTTAGTTCACAATTAATACGTTCCTTCAATTGTATGTGAGTTTGTTTATTGCGTTTTGATTTCTCATATTTGCACACACTGTAGTCAGTAATTAGCAGGAATGGTGATGATGGTCATTTAAATTTTTGGAGTATTTGGAAATTGCAGTTCTTTGACATTTGAGGGAGTCAGGAGACTGTTAGAGAATGACTTGGGATTGCAGAAATTTGCGTTGGATGTGCATAAGAGATTTGTCAAGCAATGTCTGCTCAAGGTACCTTTTTTTTTTTCGCCTTATTAAACAGTAATTGACTTAAGCTAAAGGTGTAAAGTACTTTCTGTCTATCTATGTTTAAGCTCCTCATTTGGTTCAGCTGTTGTACAAAGAAATTTGGATTTGGATTTAACTAACAAATTAAACAACTGTTAGTAGGCAAAGGTGAAGCTGGAAATTTACTGATTAAATTGACTGTATCTTTGTGAGGTAGGAAAACACAACTGACTTACCCTATAATTTTCCATTAGGTGCTAAAGTTGTATTGAGTGGCATTGCAAATTTGCTTTTTGGTTGAATTAATTGGGGTAAAAAGATAAAAACTTGTTCATGGTTCTGGCGGGATGAAACTAGAAATTGTCTGTGGGATTTGAATTTGAAATCTCCAATTAATTTACCTGGGTGATTCGTAGGATAATGAACTGCAATTTTCAGGCAAGAGTAGTATTAACAGAATCTTACGAGTTATGATTCATAATACGAATCTTATATGCAGTTTAATTTTCAAGCTAATCAGTTTGAATCTTATGAGTGAATCAGTATTAATCCTGAATCTTACCATTCATATGATTCGAATCTTACATTCGAGTCTATTCTCATGTCCAACAATTCTCTTACCCAACAGAAACAGTAGAAAACAGAATCTTACGAGTTACGATTCATGATACGAATCTTATAATTCAATTCAATTTTCAAGCTAAACAGTTTGAATCTTATGAGTGAATCGGTATTTATCCTGAATCTTACCATTCATATGATTCGAATCTTACATTCGAGTCTATTCTCATGTCCAACAATTCTCTTACCCAACAGAATCAGTAGAAAAGTCAATGTAAAGGAAAAAAGAGCAGGTGAATATAGTTATATAAGAAGATGAAAATAATGAAGGGCTTGAATTTGGAAATGATAATGAATAAATATGGATTTGGATAGGAAATTTTAGTGGCTTGATAAATTTTACTTTGTTTTATATTATTAACTTTATAGTTTGATATTTTGAACTTGACAATTACACAAGTCATTATGTTCTCTTTCATTTTGTGTTTAGTAAATGATTTAGAATTGAAATATACATAAATACTGTTAAGAATTCCACATCGGCTAAATAATAAATCCATAATGGGCATATAATGGTGTCAAGTTAGCTAGCTAATTGGTTAGTACTAATCTTTTAGCATCGGTGGACCCAAGTCTAAGTAAGTCCACATCACACATTTTCACATCATGGGTTCTTACCTCTTATCCAATTCACCTCTACCCCTTTCATTTGTAATAAATACTTTTATTTACAATTAATTTTTAGTATCTTTTGACAAACTTAATGGAAATATATCCATAAATATATGTATTTATTTTTAGTTAATTTTGAAAAGTTATATTGAATCTTTTGATTCAATTCTTGATTCGATAAGCTAAATTTAATTTAAATTTATTCTGGTGAAAGTGAAATTGATACTTAATGATTAAATTGGATAACTTTGTGAGCTAGGAGAACATAATTGGCCTAATTTATAAGTTCCTGTACACGCCAAACTCTTATATAGCTAAAACTTCAATCATCTATGATAATTGGAATTTGAAATATCCAAATATGCAAACTAGTTACTTTACCTGAGTGATTATTGATGGAATAAGAACTATTGCTGAAGTAGAAAGTGGTGGGCATGCTTTTGCATTTTGTGCTTAGTTTGAATTGTATCCTGACTAAATTTTTGGGATTGGTTCCAGCGGAATATTTGATTACTAATCACTCTGTATCACTGGATTAGTTATTACACTCTTTTGCACTATCTATAGTTATGGACAAAGTTGTAGACATACTATGGACAGCTTAATTTTACATATCTTGATATCCTGTATCACTATATCTCTTTAGTATCAACTCTTAATATGTAACGTTAAGAGTTCTGATATGGATATTTATTTGTCTCTAAAGATATAGCCTTGCGGTTTAACCTTGGGATTCCACCTTGGAAGTCTCAGGTTCAACCACTGGGATGGGAGTGCTAACAACCATTGGAAACCGTTCACTCTTCTTTTTTCCTTTTTCAAAAAAGATCTGCATTTAAGAAATGCACATATATTCTATTTGTTCTTGCTGAGACATCTAGGATTCATCATTGATTTAGTTTTTGTTGCTACTGTTGTTGTTGCTGTGAAAGATGGTTAATTGTTGGTGATGTTTGAATGTTGAAATTTCAATCCTCTCTAATTCTCAATGTGATTATTTTTTACTGATAACAGTCAACAAGCTCCAAAATATGTATCTATGTTTGTCACATTTACTTCGCATTTAAGTGCTTATGTTTATTCATTCAATGGTAGTGCTTGGAAGGAGCTATTGATGACAATGCTTCCAAGGATTCTGGGGAAAGCAGGGAAAAACATTCCCGTTCAACAAAAAGAGAAGCAGCAGAATCTCCTGAAGGACATGATTTGAAAAACGATATAAAAGAACATGGTTCCGAGGATGAGGAGAAAATGGAAGACTCTCCTGTAATGGGCCTTTTGACAGGGAAAAAAACCAATAAATCGGAAACTAAGGAAACTCCAGTTGATAAGAATAAAAAAGTTCCAAGTGAGGACAACATAAAGAAAGCCTTATTGAAGAAGGCTTCCTACGTCAAAGCCAATTCTGAGTATGCTATTATATATATATATATATATATATATATATATATATATATATCTCATTTACTAATTTGCTACTGTGCATGTCTTCACATGCTTACATGTCATTTTTATGTGCTGATGGTTGTTTTTTTGTTTGGTCCATTTTCACTGGTTATTTTTTGTTGCTCATATGAGTTCAGCATGTTTACATCTCTTCACTTGCTTCAAATTTCAGGAAAGTTACAATGGCTGGACTTCGTCGACTTTTAGAGGAAGATCTTGGACTTGATAAATATGCACTGGATCCCGTCAAGAAGTTTATAAGCAAGCAGTTAGATGAGGTGAATATCAGTTGTTTCTTTATCTTCTCTAGGCATCTCATAGAGTCTAACTTTTGTGATTATCTGTTGTTTATTAGATATTACAATCTCCTGAAGTTTCTGAACTGAAGAAGAAAAATTTAAAAAGTAATTCTCAAGAAAAAGCATCTGCAAAGAAGAGGACTAAAGAGAGTTCAGAATCTTCAGATGGAGGGAGTAATGAAGAGGATGAAGATGAAGATGAAGTAAAACCAAAGAAGAAAATTGTTCCGAAGCAAAAGATGCTAAATTCTGAAGGGTCGAAAAAACGGAAAAGGATTGAAAAAGAAAGCAGAGTATCTGGCAAGAAGCCCACCAAACCTGTGGAAAAAGTGGCAGAGGACGGTAGTGATGTAGAAGACAGCAGAAATGCCTCCGAAGATAGTAATTCTCAATCATCAGCAGAAAAACCAGTGAAGGTTTCAATCCCCTTCCCCCCATCAAACAAAGATGTACAGAAGAAAAAAAAGGCCGTGTAATGCAAAAACTTGGTTTTCTGATATTTTTCATTTCAATTTCTTGCAGAAAAAGGAAGCTTCAACTCCAGCATATGGGAAACGTGTTGAGCATCTAAAATCTGTAATCAAATCCTGTGGGATGAGGTTTTCCTTCTCATGCTTGCATTTACAAGCTATATTACATCTTTGTTGAGCTTTGAGATCTTAAAATTCATTATTTCTTTTGCAGTGTGCCTCCTGTAGTTTACAAGAAAGTCAAGCAGGTGCCTGAGAACAAACGTGAGGCACAGCTAATAAAGGAACTAGAGGAGATACTATCTAGAGAGGGATTGTCATCAAACCCTTCTGAAAAAGGTGCCTTTGAACTTTTATCTCAGATGTGTTAGCTGTGGATAACTGTGGCACTTTATTGGGTTGATATTGTTTCTGATGAAATGAGCTTAGTGGTAATTGAATTTTTTGTACCTTCTGGCAATAGTTTCTATTCACTTGTCAGATTTTGCTGAAGCTAAAGAATAATCTTTGTGAAACATCATTTGTTTGCCTGCCCCCTTTAGTGTTGGATTCTCACATATCCCTAAAAGGTAAAATGAGCTGAAATGAGTGAAGTGTAATTAATTACTTTTAAGAAAAACTTGCATCTGTTCCTTAAGTGAATAAACTCTCTTATGGACAAGGAGAATTATGATTCTGTCCAACTTGGAATGGGGTTGGGAAGGGCTACAACATTGTTGTGTAATCAGTGATGAAAGGCCTCCTGATAAACATCACCACTCTTTGAAAGAAGAAAAGAAGGCCTTTTTTTCCCCTTCTCTGTAGGTAAAGAGGTCAGATCTTTTATTATAAACTGCTTGTTAGTTGTTGCTCTACTAATCTTCTTGCAGCAATTTTGTTGAGTGGGGGAGAACCAAACCTGTCTATATGATGTAGTTCATATATTTATGGGGATCTTCCGTGTGCTTAATAGGAAAGTATAATAACAAATGCACTTTTGTTTCTTTGAGAAAAACAAATCTCTGTTTTTAGCATGTAATATATCATGTAAGAATTGATTTGCTTGGTGGTAATTCTAAATTAGCAGAACATTTTTTGCAACATGCTGATTAAGTTAGGGTCTAGTTTGGAGTTCAAGGGAATTTAAGCTTAGACGGGTAGCATCACGCATTTGAGCATAGATAAGTCATCAGCCCATGAACACTCAGATGCATTATTAACTGTTCGTTATTTACTGTTCAGAAATCAAGGAAGTCAGAAAGAGAAAGGAGAGGGCAAAGGAACTCGAAGGCATAGACATGAGCAATATTGTGTCAAGTTCACGTAGAAGGTCGACAACAAGTTATGTGCCCCCTTCGAAGCCCAAAATACCAGTTGAAAGTGATAGTGACAATAGTGAGGATGAGGATGAGGATGATGATGACGATGACGATGAGGAGGAAGAGGAAAATGATGAAGAAGATGATGGAGAAAATGATGGGGATGATGAGAGCCAGAGTGAAGAAGGTAATTAATAATGAATATGGTTCCTTTCAGTTCAGAATGGCCAATAAAATTATCTCCAATATAAATGGCTTGAGGTTTAATAAATCATTGGTGAAGTAATCTCCAATATTTTGACTTGTTTCCAATTTCCCTTTTATGATATTATCTTGGATTGTATGCAGAGAATGCTGAAGACAGTGATTGAATACTGAGTAGGCCGACGCACAAGTTGATTGATGAATAGATACCTCGACAAATTAGATATATGGATGTATCATCTATTTTAATTATTTAGTTCTATTTTCTTTTTCTATTTTTCTCGAATGTAGGAACGTACAGCTTTCAAGGACAATTGTTTGCAGCTCCTTCCGTTTAGGATATCCTCCCCTAGTTGATTTGGTGACTTGTAGAAGGGTATCTTACCCTGATAAATTTAGCTTCTAATGTAAACTAATAGTTCTGTATGTTAATGTGCGTTACAGTTTTGTTGCAGCGACTGCCCATGACAGGTCTTTAAGATATATGAAAGCCGCTGTGTGTGTTAATTACATATTTTGTGTGTTTGTATATAAAGCAGGTATACAAATAAATTTAAGTCCACATCAGTAATTTAACCGGTAGACCCTTTTTTTTTTTTTACCTTTAATGGGAAAGAAGGATAAGACTATTGGAGCAAAAGGTGGAACAAAGTGTTATCAAAAGGTGTTCGAATCTGAATTTATTGTTTAGTCGTATATGTATATATATGCATTTATCACTATATATCTATTGCGGGATTGTATATGCATTTATCACTGTATATCTATTGTGGGGTCATATATTTATGTGTATGCATTTACTGCCATGTACTATGTTTTATACTTTGGTGTGCAACCATAACAATTTGAACTAGGGTGTAATGTAATTAAAGTTATTTTTACTGTAAATGATGCATTAATATTGTATTTAATTATACTACGTTCTATTATGCGATCTAAAAAGAGTTGTATTACAGTTAACACCTTTTATGCAAATATCAGTAACATATATGCTATATTGCAAGCAGAATATACGAATAAAACCATTAGATTTAGGCATTACCAATGCAGATTCTGTGGCTAAAACGCAGAGTCACTTTGATTAGCTGGTAAACTTGAGACAAATTCATAATGAGAAATATGGATTTTTAAGGATGGTGTACAGAAGTTTTGTGTATGGTATGCTACCCAGGGTGATTCTAGAAATAGAGCTATACATATTTATTAATGAGAAACAAGTTCTTCAATTCAACTGAAATCAGAATAATTAAGAACAATAGTGTATCTTTTTTCATGGAAATAATAAGTTCTAAGAACATAATTTCATTATTCTCGTTAAATTTCAAGCGAAAAAAGTATATCTAAGAATCTTTGTCCAATTGTCTATCATTTATGGCATTATGAAGTCAGCTCCTGCTGCTCCATCTCTGAAAGAATTTGCCTCACTTCATTTGCAAGATCCATAACATGTTTGTCCTTAACTCCTAAGCAAAAAAAAAAAGATGAAAATAAAATAATAGACAGAACAAATCAGAGATTAAATAACTGGAAATAACTTGTATAATTAAAATATCAGAAGAAACTGACCAATTTGAATAAGGGCCATTTCAAGGTTGAAAAGGTAGTCTCTGTTGGGTCCTGAAGGGCCTTTAGCATGAACGATTTGTCTGCATTTCGGGATTGAATTGCATGAGGCGCATACCCATTTATAGAATTTTGATTTGTGTTTTTGATTGATGGATAACGGGTGCAAAAGTGAAGTGCCTTGCATAGATTCAATGTTTTCTCAACTCAATTAATGCTTGAGTTCGTCGAAAGGAGAAATATGTTTTATATAACAAAAGCAGACTTAAGATGCATACTTGGCTATGTCTTTAAGAGGTGCAGGTCCCAAGTAATTTTGGTTATGCTTCTTATCTGATGATGCTACATATCTGAAAAAAGAATGTGTTAATTTAGAACCGACTAAATTGGTGGTACCAAGTAAAATAAGGTATAGGATATTAATTGTGCTTTTTGCTACTTACACCATTACTCCTGGAATGGCTGGAGTTGTGGCTGCAGGGTCCTGAAAGAAAATTTCAGAAGATGCTTGCATGATTTAAATTTAAATTAAATGGATGCCTAGAGCTTACAGTGAAGAAATCAAGATAAGCTTTCTGGTCATACTGTTTCTCCCTCACTTCCAAATACTGTTGAAATAAAGGCAAAAGTGATATCAAAAGAAGCAACATAGGTCATTGTGGCAACTGACAAGTCAGTTAGACCTTTAAAGGAAATTAAAAGCATGATAGAAGAGCAGGCTAACACTTAGACAAGTTGACTTGAATATATACCGTTATTGCAGTTTTTTCATCTTCCTTTTTGGAGATCTTGTATGCAACTCCCCACTATGACCTCAAAAAAATTAAGAGAGAGATTAAGAACCTAACTCATATATTAGTGTCATTAACAGACTATCTTCCAATGAAAAAGAAGATATATTCCAGTAAGTTGAGAATTATCAATACACTGTTAATTGTAAAAGCAACAAATTGACCCACGAACTCAAGTAGGCATAAACGCCCTCGTAAATATATATCCGAAGTGTGTTTCTTGCTGTTTCACTGAAGAAATGACATCAAATTGAAAGAAAACATAATATTTCCTATTAAACTCTTCTCAGAAGAACATAGAAGTATGGCACTAAAAACGAATGTCAAAGTAGAAGGAACATAATTCATCCAGGTACTCTTGAGTTATTGAAACATTTTGGTTATAGTCAATCTCCCATAAAAACCCACAAAAAAAAAAAGGACCGTTTTTCCTTCTGATTCAAAATTTTTATACTATCAAAACTATAAATGGTTAGGCCACCTTTAAGGGATAAACTTTCTCCAATGCATAAAATCACAACTTCCCATCTCATAAACCTGTCCAATATTCAAATTTGAGATCTCAGAACAGGAAACCCAATTTTTAACCATTGGCCTTATAATCAAATGTGTCCTTCATATCATACTTCCGCCCAACTCCCTCTCTTTCCCCATCCCTCTTCTCTTTTTCTACCTCTCCTCCTAGTTTTCAATTCAAACATTGCATCTCATCCATTTTCCTCATCTAATTTTCACATTTTTTTTCCAAATGATCCATTAAAACAGCAATCTATATTTAATTAATGCAGAAAAATATGCTTGATTGCAAAAGTTAAAAACTTTAAATTATTACTAGTAATATCAATTCAAAACTTTCGAGCAATCACAAAAACCAAAAGCAGAAAAAGAGTTAAATTAAAATTATTGGGTCTAGCTAGAGATTTCATTCAAAGAAACTCACACAAACTTCTCCATCAGCAGGCTCTAACGTGACAGTTCTACCAGGATACTCCGGAGTCCCTCTATGGTCAGTGCTACCTGTAAACCAATGTTAATTAATTAATTAATAATAATAATACCCGCAAAAGCATTTCATAGTTAAACGTAGAAAAATATACAATAATAAAATACATTGCCTTGGTAGAAGACACGGCGATAACCTTTGATGAAACCAACAACACGATCATCGTAGTTAAAGCCTGCTTTCCATATGAGAGACCCATACCCAAATACCCACATCACCATTTTTGGGTCAGTCTCTCCCTATAAGATGCAGCTAAAAGGAGAGAGTCCGTGACTACTCAGGAGTGTAGAGAGAGAGAGAGCAGGCAAAGCAGTGATCTTTAATTGGAGAAAAAGCATTACAGAATGGCATGGCGTTTCATGGTTTAGGATACGAAATTAACGACCAACAAACAAACAGACTTAATTTCTTTTGGGCCAGGTTGGGCCAATCTTATTTAACATTTTCTATTTAAGTTTAATATTGGGTCAGTTTTATGTATTTTGATGGTTCATTAGGCCCAATGGGTGCTTTTGAAGAGCCTTTTAATTTTTTTAATTGTTTTTTTTAAATACTCGTTTGAATATATTGTTATGCAGCTTATATGCTTAATAAATATGACAAGATCAACTAAATTAATTTTAAAATTTCCTCAAAAACCAAAAAATAAAAAAAAGAAAGGATATAACATTACAATGGAGCAAGAATTGATTTAGGTCCCATTATAGTCCAAATATCCTAATTTTCTTAATATGCTTTTAGATCGTCTTCGAAAAATATTTATAATATACCATTTATCATATATTATAGCGATTTCAATTCTTCTCACCTTTTCGAAATGTTGAAAGTTTTTTATAGACAAAGAGTACGTTAAGTATAAATGGATTTAGAAGAATTCTTTGTTAAAGGATAATATAATTTATTTTAATTATGTTGAATTTTACAAAATTTAGTTTTTTAAATATAAAATAAGAAATTTTTAGGGTAATTTTCAAAAATGGTATAAAAAAAATCTGAAATGATGTTGCTTTGAAAGTAAGTATGAAAAGAGTATGAACATAATTTTTCAAAGGCATTTATTATAGACTTTACAGTTATAGTATTAGAGTAGGATTGCAACAAAGCGTTTTTCTATTAATTGGCTCAAGAAATTAAAAATAAAAAAAACAATAGATTGGAATTAAAAATTCATTTATACTAAATTGGTATTAAAAAAAAGAAGAAAGAAAGTGCATTTAAAGATTAATGAATCTTCTTATGGAATTTGGTTATTGAAAAGCAATAGGAATCAAATCAATGTTCCTTGTACTTCCATGGACCTCAATTTTTGGTTCAAATTCTGTGATTCTTATTCTCTTATTCTTCATGTTCATGTCAAAGCATGCACTTTCTCCTTTGTCGTTTTGAGAGCACATGGCTACCTCATACCCACAGCACAAACTATATGTATATATAACATCAATTCCTTGATTAACAACCAGCTAGGTCTGTTTGAGCGTATACAGCCAAAAGTGGTTTCCAATTCCATAGCTGGTAATGTGATGTTATCATGCAGAATCTCAAATGGTTTCCAATTCCAGGCGACTCTGTTTTAGGTGTCCATATGTCCAAGTTACTGAGAATTTGGTTCTGCTTTACTCTCTTTGATCCTTTTCCATCTATGAGCTGTCCGTTTCAGACAATCTTGTCTTATAAATTATGATGTGAGATAAAATTCTCATAATCAACATAAAACACATTGCATATGCAATACTCTATGCCACTGCTTACTACAAGACATGAGATCCATTTTTTATTCTGCTTTCCAAAGAAATAACCAATTTTACTTGTGTCTATGATCAATATATATCTATAAATTTATTTCTTCAGAATAATCTAAAATCAATTGGAAAATTAAGTTAAAAACTAATATATGCTTAGCTAGCACGTTTGAATCTAGTGAATGATTATTGTCGGCGTTAGTCTTCAATCTGTAAAAAAACGTTTACGTAGAGGGTCAGCTATATATCTCGAAATGAGATTAATCGGCTCATCATATTTAGAAAAAATACGAGGACACTCAAAGAAAAAAAAAGAGAAAAACCTCGTTAGGCATTTATACTTATATAGGCAGTGATCAAAATCAGAAGTACATTAAAATTAGCAACAAGTGAGGGGTATATGTGTATGCATATAGAAACATATATGTTGCCCAAACTTGTGATTATACACTAAATAATTTATTTCAAGCTGACACCATTGCATTATTTCCATTATCAAAGTTGATAGCTGATGATGATTTAGTAGTAATTGGCAATTCTTTCTCATTTGTCAAAGCTGGTGTTTCTGAGCTTCTCTTATCCTTGCTTTTACCCCACACAACAGTGTAAAGCCCAATAACTATAAGGATTGCTCCAATTATACTGAAAAAAATAATAATTAATTAACGAAAAAAATAATAATAGTTGCATTAATTACAGAATTATAAATTACATACCTTCCAAGGCGAAGTTGCTCAGCTAGAATTATGGTTCCTAAGGCTGCAGTTATAATCATGCAGAGAGGGCTAAAAGAGGTGACAAAAACAGGGCCTCTTTCCTTAATTACCATACCTTGCACATAATATGCAACTCCAGAGCAAACCACTCCCTAATTACAAGATTAATTTAATTAATTAATTAATTAATCGAAGTTTTAATAATGCTGTGTTTAATTATAAAATTAAAAATGGTATACTCACTGTGTAAGCAGCAGCAAGAAACCTAGAGTCAAATCCTATTTTCCAAGCACTCATGTCACGTTCCATTACAAGTGACACAGCAGCTCCTTGAACCGCACCCATTAAGCATATCAAAGCTGTGAGAGAGAGCTCTGCTGGGTATTTCTTCAAAGTAAATGACTGACACCGAAATTTGAAATTCTAATTACCACCCACTTCTTTAAAATCAAATTACGAAAACAAGCTTTCTTGTTCGTGAATTGGGATATGGAGATTCAATTTATGGAAGAAATTACGAATAGAATATATGAAGTCTTTTGAAGTTTAGGTAGGAGTAATTAAAATATGGAGATGTATATATACTCACTTGCAATATAAAGAAACTTGCCCAGCCACAGCAACTGGCTAGGAGCATTAAAGTCCCGCTAACCCAATGTTGGTCATTAGGGTCAGTGGATGTGGTGCTTCCATGGTGGCTTCCAGCTCCATGTGAGGTTAAGAAATTAAGAATAGGACCTTTGTATAAAGTCATCACCATTGCTCCTGCAACTGTAACACACGTTCCCATAATCTTGGCTATGTCATGTACCCTCTTTATGTTTACCTTCTCCAACCTGTAATAATAATAATATTTCATGATACGTTATAATTAAATTAATTCATTATTTTTTATTTAACTAAAAATGTTGAAATTTAAACTTATATCTTATAATTATAAACAGAAAAAAGTTTAATTTGCACTCTGAATTTACAACTAATAAATTGTCTTATGTACTTGTAATTTTATACGAGGCTATAAGCTAATATCAGAGACTTTTTACTCTCTTTGATTTCGAGTTGACGTGAAATTATAAATTCAGAAATCCTTTATTCCTTATAGAATTGATTCTAAATTGTTAACTATGTATAAGTTAACATATGATTGAAAGAATTATCTTCACATCTCATTTCCTCCCTAAACTATGCAGAAATAGGAAAGAAATGGAAAAGTTAATTATTCATTTTCTTTTCTTGAGGAATAAATTACTAAAAAAATGGAAAAGAGCACCTCATTATATTTATATATATTTGAATTGTTTGTGGGATAGATGTGCAGGAAATTAGTGTGCTAATGTCATAATCTAATGACCACTAACATAAAGGTTGATAGGCCTTAGACAGGCACATATCTTTGTCATTAGCTTAAGTGCACAACACTTATTATTATTATTATTATATAATGCAGTTGTTTCTTCCTTTTACCTGAAAATAATTGCTAGAATAAAGGTTATGGCGGGAAGGACATTGACTGATGCAGATGCAAATGTTGCTGATGTGGACTTCATTCCAACATAGTATAAATTCTGATCAAGGACTGGTCTGCATATTTTTCAACATGTAGTAATATAATATTAATTAATTAATCATAATAAGCACATCTTATATATATATATATATATATATAATCAAAATATTAAAACACAAACTCTATGTTCTTGTCTAGGAATAATCCTCATACTAAGAATAAACCCATTTGATCCTCCTTAATTATTATTATTATTATTATTATCATAATTAGGAAAAATTCATTTTAACCAATATGTTATTTCATACAAAAATTAAGAGATTTCTTGGCTCCAAATATTTTTCAGACGTAAAAATAATGAAAAGATAGGATGTTTTAGATTATTACTCAAGAAAACCAAGAACCATTATTCTAAGGAAAATAGGAAGTGTCATCTTTGGCCTTATCTTCCTGTAAAAAAAAGGAAAAAACAAGAATTAAAAGAGTATACAGACTGTTTCAAGAAAACAATATATATATATATATATATGTATGCAGAGAAAGAGAGACAGAGAGACCTTTCAAGAACAAGTGCAAAAGGAGCAATGACGAGAGTGGCAACAACATGACGATAGAGAGCAAGAATATAATGGCTCATGCCATGCTTCAAAGAAACCATAGTAATAATATACATTCCTGCATATCCAAATTGCAGAGACACCATAGCCAAGAATGGTTTTGCTTTGACGAGGCCTTTGCACACAGCACTACATATACTCTGGTCTCCCATCTTCAAATTTTATGAGCTCTCTGTGTGTGCGTGTGTGTCTCTAAAGCTCTTACTAGCTCTATGTTTGCATGTCACAACTAATATGACAGTTGCCCTTCTTATAGAGGCAAAAAAGCCAAAAAAAAAAAAAAAAAGTGACTCATTTTACTACATGCCCTAAAGGACTCCTACTCCATTAATTTTAATTTTTCAAGATTCCTTTATCCAATATGACCAAAAACACATATTTTATTTTTATATGTATTCCAAAGCAAATTATAGTATCCTCATTTTTGGTGTGATGTGTATATATAGAATCCCCACACAAAATAATTTTTAAAACAAAAGTAAAGGAAAGAGAAGAAGAGTAAGAGTTTGTTTGGATCTCTATGAAAATGTTCTCTTTTCTTTTTTTTGAATTTATTTTTTTATTATGTATTAGAAGAGAATTAACTGTTGCGATTTTAAACCAACCAAATGAAATTTAGGATTAGTGCTCAAAAGGATGTGGTGTGTTTGTTTGTAAAGAATGGGTGCTTTGAAGAGTGGAATCCATTTCTAAAAGATGATTGACCCAGCCCCAATCACTGATTGGGTCATTACTCTGTTTTTATCATTTTCAACCTTAGTAAAACTTGGTGCAAATGACGTTGCTTCAACTTGCTTATACTGCTAATTCAAGTAATTAAGAATGTATCTAAACAAAAATCGACATTTATGTTTTATATTCTTTCGACTGCATGTTCATATATTTTTATTAAATTAATAATTCAGTGATAAAGTATTTGTATGATAATATAAAAATGGAGATTGAACTCCTGCTCGATAAATAATTAAACATAGCTAGCTTTGGTTTTCATTTGAAAGATTACATTCACCTAAATGAGCTGACGCAGTCCCATTGCTTTCCAAATGATTATGTCGAATATATATTTATTTATACGTACCGAACTTATTATGTTCTTATTCTAATATTCAGTTTCTTTTACTTTTTTATCTTTCACAAATTTTTTCCTTCAACTGCAATGGTGTAATCTATCCAATTTGCAATAATGTCTCATCCATCAATCGAGTGAAAAATTCTCTCCCTCCTTCCTTTTTTTCCTACTCCATTATCTTATTTTCCTGCATGTTCTTCTCTTTCCGTGTACGATCTCACTAAAATATTATTACGTGAAAATTTTCATCCCATTTAATTTCTCTAACTAAATTTAAAAATGATGAATTTAATTGAGTACTATTTTAATTAGATTAAAATGCTACTAAATACTATATTATTTTTTATTATAGTAAAGATATTCAATAAAAATACTTGTTTGATCAGCAATAAATTTAAAATGACAAGAAAAAATTTTACTATTTTATAAAAAAAATGGAAAATTTCAATTAAATTCTACTATTGGAGTTAGGTTCGAGTGGCTTCGTTCTTTTATTTTTATTCTTCTAGCATGTGTGAGTGTAATTGGTTATGAAAATGTAATATCGGAAAGAAAATGCATTATCGGTTTCCAAACAAAAACAATAACGAACAGCAAAGCTAATGGATAATTATATATACCCAGATGGGAAGCTAATGGCCAGAGAAAAAAAGTTGGTGCTATCGTGTTTGGATTCCAATTAGAGGAGAAAAACAGGTTGGTGGAATCCCACATTCTCAAATGGGAACCATTTTAAAGATTTCATTTCATTTCACTTATGCGTTGTTACTGTGTTTTCTCTTATAAATTCTCGTTAATCTACTATTTATATTTATATGTGTGGCTATGGACAAACATCTATTTATGTGGCTTTTAAATTATCAATCTATTCTTCTTTTTGTTTATTTTTCTAAGTATATTACAAATTCTTTTTTATTGGTACAGTAAAAAAAGTAAATAAAATTAACAAAAACAAGATATTTGACAACAGAATTATAATCAAGTCAAGATAAGATATTTGTCTGTCGGAGGAGAATCGAAAATCTGAAACCTATAGACATCCAAAACCATTTACTTATTTCGTTGATGTGTTTTATTAGAACTTGGGAGAAAAACAGAAGTTAGTCGAATTTTTTATATTTGTATTTATTATTTTTATAGGGGTATTCTAATACATTTTAAGAATTTAAGTTCGATCCTGAAAATCTTTTTTACTAGAAGGATAAAAAATCTTTACATTTTGCAATACGAGGAGATAATTTAAGTTCAAACTTATATATATTCATTTATGTATTTTAGCCATTAAACATTTATTTAACAGTTGAAACATAGAAAAATTATTATTCTGAAAATCATAGTAATTAATCACACATCAAATTTATTTTGTACATAAAAATAAAAAATTAGAGTGGACAAATTTACAATTTTGTTAAAATTTATAAATTTTGAACATAATAAATCTTTTGTTAAAAGTTTGGAATGCCACAAAATTTTTTACGTAAAGTAAAAGAGTAAATATGTATATATTTACGTTTACTTAGAAATCAAGCCCTTTCAATTGGCTATGGCATAATATTATCATCTCTAACTTTAAGATTCACTGTATATTCAACTCTTGGTGCTATAATTCTGATAATGCAAGTTCTTGCAACTAACAGAAAGATGAGGGTGAGGAAGGGAATTCGGTCCTCCATCAGCATCAAATCAGGTTGACATATATATGCTTATCTCTCTGTACATGAACTTGTCATTTATATATCTTTTATATATCATTTTGGGTCCGAAAAATGGCATTTATATTATTCTTTGTTTGTTCCTTCTGAATCTGATCGATTTTGTTGCCAAACCCTAATAATATACTGCCAGCTAAAATCAATGAATGCACTAAATGGATGCCTTTTCTTTTCACATTTACTTGCTCTAGAATATGAAAATTACACGATTTTTCTTCTTTTTTATTTTTTTTAAATAAAAAATATTTCTGAGGAAATAATTTTTAAAAAATCCCTATCCATCCCATTAAAAAAAAAAAGGAAGTTCAAATACTTTCCTTTTCTGATCAGTTTTTTCCTGTAAATTTCGATATAAAAAATAGTTTCTAACTTTAACTTTAATGACTTTTTTAATTTCGCTTCTCATATTGTTTTAGATATAAAATTAATTTTATTTCAAAATTTATGGTAATCCGCTTTTTAAGTTTTTCCTTTTCATGTATCAAATCTTTGACCATATAGAGATTATTTATTGAACTCAAATACATTTATTTATAGCTAATGAAGGTATAGATGGAGCAATTTAGCTTTCGAAGCTCCACTTGTTGATTACACATTTTTATGGTAAAGTGGCATCCTTTTGCTAACCAACAAATAAACATGAATTGTTGCACAATTATTACACTACCAAGTTATATATAAAGGAAAAGCTTGAAATCCTTTCTAGAGTCACTAAATAGGGTACATATATATACAAAATAAGCAACTTAATTTGTTCTTTTCCATCAACATTTTGTAATACCCCGAAATTTTTATTTCAAAACATTCCCATTTAAATTTAAATTGTAAATTATTAGCCAATAATATTACGCCACGTAATATTATTGGGATCGAAAATTATTTTGTTTCACCCAAAAATTTATTGAATAACCGTTAATCGAATAAAATCGGACCAATATTTTTTTTTATTGGACCGAATTAATTTAAATTAGACCCGAATCGGATATTTTTGAAAAACACTGTGCGTCACTAGTTTTTTCTCCCCGACAACTTACTTTGGACGGTTTGTTTTTATTTAATAATTATAAAACTTTATAATATTTTATTATTTTTTTATTATTATTATTTTATTTTATTTTATTTTTATTTTTATTTTTCCCTTTAAATTTCCATCTCCTTCTTCCTTGGTCGACAACGTCACTGCCTCCAGCCTCCCTCTCCTTGCGCCTCCACCACAACCACTGCCACCTTCTTCTTTCTCTCCCTGCGCTGCCTCCCTCTCTGTCTCTCTTTCTCACTGCCTATATTGCAGCAGCACCGCCAGCCTCATTCGCGCAGCCTCTGGCCACAGCTCCTCCTCTCCAGCAGCAGCGCCGCGCCGCCACGAAGACAGCAGCAGCAGCGCTGTCTCTCCAGCAGCCCTCCTCCTCCTCCCCTGTTCTGCGCCACCCCTGCAGCAGCTCTACAGTTCCAGCCACTGCAGCACCGCCGGACCACCACAAGCTGCCACTGCTCTTCCTTCCTCAGCCGCGCCACCGCCACCAGCAACACTGCAGCAGTTCCTCCTCCTTTCTGCGGGTTGCACAGTCACTCCAGCCACTGCAGCTCGCGATTCAGC
>CANUEX010218414.1:0-45352 GCA_948099535.1 Jatropha multifida | reverse complement strand
ATATGGGCTTACTATTCCGATAGTCAAATGATAATAGGGATGAGTTGTGATAGTTTAGGCTTACTACGGGCCTCGGGTGCCTTAAGCTTACCTAGGTCCTAGTGCCGGTCCGGCCCACGGTTTTGGGTCGTGACATTTATTCATCATGAAAATGCATAGATTTCATAAGTGATAACTGAGTAATAGAGGTTAATTTTAAAATGTTCAAATTAATACATGTTTATAAATTCAAACCATCGATGAATGTAAAAAGAGATACAATATACTTCATATATCATTTTTTATATTTTATAATTAATTAATTTTTTAATAAATTAGTCAGCTTGATTTCAACTACAGTTTTAATAAATATTTATATAATGATTTTCATATTATAAATACAATAAAGAATTAGAGGTTAAATTGACTTACAATGTCAAAGGTGATCTTTTAATCATTTTAAATTGACTCAAAGGTTAAATTGATCCCAAAAGTTAAATCTGACCTTTTTTATCCTACTGAACAATTTTGGATACCAAATTAACCTTTATTCTATAAAAGGTAATTTGGTCATTATGTTGATGAAGATTAATAATTTCTTCAATTCTCCAGCGAAAACCTTAAAAGACTTATATTCTAGATTGGAGGAAGAGGATTCCAACTGATTTATTGCTAGGTAATGCATGCAATAAATAAGGCTAAATCATTAAAAAAAACTACAAACCTTGTGGCTATTTTTAATATTACTCTAAATTTAATTTTTTTTTCTAGTACCCTAAATTTCAAATTTAGTTATAATAGTATCCCAATTTTAAATTGTACCCAATTTAATAAATAAAATATTATTTTCATTGGACCTACATGGTCAGGTTAATTAAAAACTCACCATTTAACAATATCCTAACTCATATTAATTGGTTAGAATTTTTTTTTAAATTCATAAAAAGCCCAATAAAATAATAAATTTTAATTAGTTATAGTATAGAATATTAGTTTAAATTTTTGTTTCTCCGTTTTTTAAGCATGAAGTTTTAGTTAAAATTTATTGAAATTATACTTAAATTAGATTTCTTATAAAACAAAATTTTATTCATTACGCCATAATTTTATTTTTAGAAAATCATTATTTGTTGAGAATATTAAATAAATAAATAAATAAAAAGTAGCTTATTTTTAAGATTAATATATTATTTTTTATTTTAATATTGGATCAATTTAAAAATAATATTTTAAATTGTATCCAATTTAATGAATAAAATATTTTTTTATTTTAATATTAGGTACAATTCGAAATTAAAATGTTTCTGTTAGAAGAAGAAAGTTAAATTTAGACTATAATTACAACTATCCGCAAAGTTTAAAATTTTTTTTAATGATTTAGCCAATTATCACTGACTTATGCGTTGATGTAAATGAGAATATATGAATCATTCAAAAACTTCAATACTAAAAAAATTGAAGTGAAGAAATCAGAGGCCATACAGTATTTTGTTCAAACGAGAGTACTCAAAAAGGATCTCATGTATATCAACATGTACTTGTGAAGCAACATTTCCATTTATGTGAATAAACAAGAATAGAAAGTTACCAAAACATATGGAAAAAAGAGATATAGAAGAAAGAAAACTCATTACACCATGAAAAAAAGAAAACAAAAGGCTAGTAACTATTAGAGTTAACAGAGGAGCAAACAGTTCTAACTTCACCATCATCTTGAACAGAAGGGACAAGAATATTGCCAAGCTTAGCCATGGAAACACCAAACTGGTAATGGAAAACTGAGGGAGCAGAAGCTAAAGTATTAACAAGAGGAGCAGTTCTTGGATCAGAGAATAGCAATTGATCTGAGGAAATAAGTCCCATATTTCTTTGGAGATTCTTGAAGTGCTCGAGATCGAAAGTGGTTGGAGTTGTAGCATCGAGATCCACATATTCTGATGCCCATCTGCATTTTCTTATCAAGAAGTTCAAATACTTTTCGTCAAGAGATGGGTCTGCCTTGCCACTTCCTTCAAAGTTGTAGAGCCTATGTTGTATTGAACCACATGTAGTCCTTCCAATTGTATGCGCACCTAATCAAGAGAAAGAAAGAAAGATAGAAAATTCTCATGTCTAATTAATTTTTAATCAACTTAATCAATTGAAAGCTATCTTATACGATGAGGGAGCAAGGGTTGAAGACTAAATAAAGGGGGTAAAATAATTTTTTTGAAGTTAGGAGGTACAAATTTAAAAAGTTAAATCACAATAAGTAGAAATTTAAATGACCTAATTCAGCTCGTTAGTTATCGAGCTCGATTCAAGAAAAGTTAAAAAACGTTCGGCTTTGAACGAGCTCAAGCCGGTTCATTAACAAACAAGTTGAGTTTGAGCTTAATAGCGTTTAGTTCGAAAGCTCGTCGAGCCTTATCAAACTTTTATATATACATTATATAATATTTATTTTAGAAATGCGAACATAAAGCCTTTATTTGAATTGAACTCGAGCGTTAAGTCAAATTCGAACTTAAAACTCTCAAACTCGTTAAATTTCAAGCTTGATATGTTGGCGCTCGATTTCAGTCATTCTTATTGAGTTCTGAAAATCTGACCTTCTTTTTTTTTATTTTAACAAAACCGGCCCATGTATATAAATATATAAATATAAATGTGCATTTGATTGTGAAATTACCTGAAAGAACAACCAAATCAAGCACATTAAGGCCCTGAGATTGGTAGAACTCAATCAAACTAGTAATGCTCTCCCGACCCATCGGCACAGTTAGATCAGCTTCCTTAGCAAGAGAAACTTTGCCATCTTTCCTTCCATAATTCACCATCCAGTATGGACCTCCAAGAAGAACAGTAGCGTCTCTACTGGCTGCTGTTAGAATGTCTGCACAAGACACAGTTTTTGGGCATTTCTTCTCAATCTCTGCTTTTATATCATCAATTATTTCAAATCCTCTAAGGCTTTTGCTTGCATTTGCTGTCCTTTCACTTCCTTCATGGTCTAACAAAATGGAGGCATCGCAACCCTATATATAATTAATTAAGAACAATCAAAAGAGTTAAACTATGGATTATAGTTAATAAAATTATATAATAATCAATCATGGCTTCTTAGTTCTTACCCTAACAGCACAATCATGGAAGTGCAAGCGAAGGAGACTGGCAGCAAACGTATAGTCTTTCTTAACCCATTCTTTAACTTTCCTATTGATAATGGCTTCAGCTTGTGGACAGCTTTTATGATAGTAATCAAAAGATAACAAATCATCATCTGAAGATAGATCAAGCAATGTAGGAATGGTGAGGAATGGTCCTTCTCCTTCATTTTCATTGTTACTGTTATTACTTTCATCATCCTCGTATTCTTGTTTCTGTTCTGATTTTGCAGGGTTGTAATAATAATTTGAGGCTGAAACCAAATGAAAAGACAAGAGGAGAAAGAGAAAGTAGAAGATGAGAGAATTCATGATTTCAAAAATTAATTAAGATACAAAAATTTGGAGTTATGATAGAGTTTCTTCAAGTTTTAATTTATATAATATACGGTTTAGCTATGAATTGAAGGATCATGTAATATATATGTTTTTTTTTATTAGGTAGAGAACTACGTGAGAGGCACTTTCCTGTAAACATGATGTGACATGCAACCACGTAGAGTTTAGTTAAGCATATATTTGATTGGTGTACTTGAAGAAAAAAAAAAAAAGAAGTTGACTTGTATTATTATTTTCTGGTTCTTTTATTTTCAAATTATTTAGTGTTAATGGATATTTATTTATAAATTAATATATTTTAATTTAAAATTTTATATAAACCAAGTTTCATTTGGAATTGTATCTTGTTAATTTAAAGAATTTATAAAATAAATTAAATTCTATAAAATTTTGTTAAATTTGCAAATGAACTCTAAAATTATAATTATTGTGAATTTGATTTGACTCAAATTAATTAATTTTATAAATGAATATTTGGTACAATAGATGAATAAGGGTCTCAATTAGTAGGTCTCTTGGAGGCCCATTAACCATTTGGTCTTTTATCTAGATAAATATCTTCTTCTAATTTATTTATTTTTGAATGCTCCATTTAAAAAAAGTTATACAATAATTTTTGTAAACCCTGTATTTTAAATCATGTATTTAAAAGTTTTCAAAGCTCAAAAATAATGGAAAAAAAAAGCTAAACATATTACTAAAAATAAAAATAAAACTTATAATTTTCTATAATTTATAATTTATTATGTATATAAATATAAATGTGGGAATAGAGAAAATACTAAAATTTTCAATAAGGCCCTTGATGAAATTTGAATATCCTAAAATAATTTTAGAAATGGCCAATTAAAAAATTATATTTTATTAATTGTTTTAATATATTTATTTTTGAAATAAATTTTTAAATAAAATATATATAATTAAGTCTTTCAAAATTTTTAAATTTTTATTTTTAAATAAAATGAACATATGTATGGATGGACTTATGAATAATTAAAAATTTTAATTTTAAAACTATATATAATATTTTATTATTATATCTACATAGTAGGTGATATTATAAAATTATATATATACAGTTATAATGAATTTTAAATAAATGACAATATAAATTAAATTAAAATATATATGCATATATATATTATTATTTTATTAATTAACCGTTATCTCAAATGAAATTTTATTTTAACAGAATTTCTATTTTTAAAAACAGTAGAAAAAGAATTTCTATTTTTAAAATGAATGATGATACAGGAGAAATTTTTGAGAAGGATGATATTGTTCAATGATAAAAAACAGTAGAAAAGAAGATTGGATCCAACCGCCAGCTAGACATCAAGCCAATTTGATGTCTGGTCTGATTTTTTAAAAACATTAGATCTCATCATTTGGTTCTGGTTAAGTAACTGAAACTTAAACTGTCATTTTCTCTCAAATGGCTCATAAAAGTCTTTTCCTTCAGAAGGCATGTGATTGTCACATGAAAATATTATACTCACACACTCCAAGTCATTCATTTCAGCACATATTGTCCTTGCAAGAGCATGTTGAATGCAATCATAGATTATAGCTTATGTGTCTTAGTAAATAGAAATTGTGGATGGTGATATAACTGAATGTATATTTGCAAATATTATATTTAAAAAATGACACTTCAATACATGAAAAAGAAATCAATTTCAACACAAGAAAAAAAATAAATAGAAAAAAAATGAGTTAAGATGTTTAATATACCCTTTGAAAATAGAGAGCGTGATAGACAGTATCACTTTTTCTTTTTGATAAATCAGACTCATAGGTTAGACAGACAATAATACTGGAGAAGATTTTTATTTTTAACTTTCAATTTTTCAGAGGTGTCAAATAAGTTAAAGCAATTCATGGTTGCATTGAAGATGCTTTAAGATTTTCGGTAAGATATGTGACCATAAAATATTTAATTAATAAAATTTTCATTATTTATACACTTAATTACAAAACTTTTTCATTCTTGCCACAACTGTTTCTTTTCTAAAAATTTTACAACTAAAGCTTAGATATGCATAACATTCTTTTAAGGGTCTGTCCCGCAAAATTAACTGTTTTGACAGTTGTTAATTGTTTTAGTAGCATTTAACTGTTTGAATATCATTTTATAAAACCCTAAAATCTAAACATTACATAAATTAATTTTTTAAAAATTGCTACCATAATTTCTAAAAATTAATGTAAACTCTATATTACGGAATAACTTTTTAAATAATATTTATCAAAACGCTAAAAGCTATTAAAAAAACTATTACCGAACACGGCCTAAACCCTGAAAAGTCATATTTGAACTTCCCAAACAAGTTCCGGTGCTCATTACATGTGAACTTCGGAGTCATATTCAAGCAAACTGGGCATCGCCCTCCACCTCCAGGACCATCCAAGCTGGTAATTTCTTTTATTAATTTTTCTTTTACTAGTATTTTCTTGGTTTCGTAGTTGCATTTGTGTATGTAAACTTTGCATCAGAATTTGCCTCTCAGATTTGAATACTGTCCCAATTTTTATAGGTTTATAATATTGTCTCCTTTAATGGGTCTTGCAGTCTCTTTTGAATTTTCTGGAAATGCTATTTTTATTAATTTTCCTATAATAACCTTATAATATATTTGTGCCAATGATTAATATACATAGAATTACAAAATATTTAGTTAAATATAAATATAAAGTATTACCTATATCCAAAATATAGTCATTTAAAATTTTTGCACGGATTAAAAAGCAATTAATTCTCCTAAATTATAATAAAATCAAAGATAATTTGTCTAAATTATTCTTTATCTTAAAACTAAAAGAATATATTGGATTAGGATTGTGTTAGATTTTAAAAGAATTATTGAGTTCAAGAAAATTGAAGAATTTTCTAAGGTTTTGACAGATTCCATTACAATTCTATATAAACTTTTATGGAATCGGTAAGATTTTTTTTATAGATTTTTATTGACTTTGATGGAATCATAATGATTTTTATATATCTAACCAAAATTAATTTTAGGACCTAATTGAACAAATTAAAAGATTTTAGAGCCAAATAAAAAATTAAAAAATAATGAGAGATTAAAAAGCAAAATGCGTCATCTTCTCTAGAATCATTATTTTCTTCGTTAAAAACTTATTATCACCAACAGTGAAACGCATGCAATGGCCAGCATTGTCGGTGGCCATCCCGCTCCCATTAACCACTATATTAAATGAGTTCGATAATGGGTACTTTCTCCATTATTTGTTAAAAATATTTTTTAAATAAGTTTGAAATTTGAATACTTTACTCGTAAAAAGGTACTTTCAACGGATTTTTGGGCAAATATAAATAATAAATATTTAAATAAGTTTGAATATGAATACTTAAATAGGTATTTAAACAGGTTTAGAAGAGATATAGCTAGTAAAATTTTAAACGAATACATATACAGGTAGTTTAAAATTCACGGGTACTCACTTCATTTTCGTTCTATTAAGGGGTATATTGGATTAAGAGTTTATTAAATTTTAAAAGATTTTTGAAATCTTTAAATTGGAGAATAGATTTGTGAATGATTTTTTTATTCATACATAACACTTTAAAATCCAACGAAATCAATAATTTATGGAATTCTTCTAATTCAGTAATTTTTTGAATGACATCAAATTTGCATGGATTTTCAAAAAGTCATAATTGAATATCATTATATTTGTATAGATTTTATAAGAGTTTGAATTGAATACTATAAAATTTTAATAGATTCTAAGAGAATATAGATTGAATGTTATTAAAATTTTAAAATCTTTTAAAATCTAATAGATTCTTAATTCAATATACTCTTCTAAGGGTAGTTATTATCATAGTTTTGAAAATTGGATCGGACCAGCCGGTTCGACAGGGAACCGAGCTGTGGTCCGGTCCGAGTTGTGTTGAAAAATCGGACAGTGAAAAAACCAAAGTGAACCAATCAAAATCGGTCAAAAATCGGCTAAAAATCGATGAACTAGACCAGTAAAAAATCGGTTCAATTTAAATCTGGGTATTTTCCAGAAATAATCGGTTTTTTTTTAAATTTGGGCCTCCAAAAAATTAGGCTCACTAATTTTTAATCTTTAGGCCTTTTTATTTATAAACTCAAATCCTAATATATTAATTAGATGAAAAATAATAATATGTTTTATGGTAATTAATTTTTTTATTTTAAATTTATTCATATTTTATTTTTTTAAAATTATTTACTAATTTTAATTTTTTTTTTGTAAAATTCAAATTTGAAATTTTTTTTATTTGAGTTCAAATCTTTTTTTTAACCTATATTTTCAACTTTATTTTATAAATATGATTAAAAATATTATATATAAAAATTCGGTTCAACCGTATTGAATCCGATCGAACTCTCCGGTTGGGTGAACCCCTACCTTCACCGGTTTATTGACCGGTCCGGTTCTCAGAACACTGGTTATTACTACCTTTATTCCATAATATTTATCACATTTGAGAAAATAATTTCTTTCAAAATACTTATCATATTTATTTTTTCAAGAAGTAATAAATAAGTTTTTTCATGTTTACTTTTTGTTTATGGCCCATAATTGTTACTTTAATTTAATGGTTTTCTTAAAAAATTAATATTAAATTAAAAGTAACATAGTCAATTTATTCAATAATTTATTATAATCTAGACAAATTTAATGATTTTTTGAAGGAACGTGAAATTCCAAATATGACAAGTATTATAAAAAAGGTAATATATTTTATATAAATAACGATAATATTGAAAAAATATCATTTATTACTTCTTAAAATACTCAAAATGAGTTATATTTTGAGACAGAGAAAATAGAAAGTAATTAAAACATGTGCTACGATATTAGTATTTTATTGAAGAAGATTATTAATACAAGGGTATATATAGAAAAAAAAAGAATAAATATTATGGTTAAACTAATTTAACTGCCTATTTTTAATTTGTGTGAAAAGAAAAATGAAACCTTCTTTTGAAACCGAGAGAGTAATATCTAGTGGTGTATTTAAAACCGTATGTGTGTAAAAGACTTGACTAAATTGTAGCACTACTTGAGATTGAGCACTATAAAAAGGAAAAAACTTCACATCACATTGTAATTATTTTTAATTGTATTAATTCTAGGCAAAATGTTTTATTGATGAATTAAATATTTTATTTTAAAATTGCACTATTAAATACTTTAATTTATAAAATTATTTCATTGAACACTCTTAGTTATAAAATTAAATCAATCAAATATTTATTGGATAGTTGAAAAATATTTAATTATTATTTCAAAAGTTATATTAACCACACATTAAATTAATATTTATATATAAAAATTGAAAGTACTAAAAAAATTATTATTTTTAGGGTAAATAGACATACAATGTCACTGAATTCATAACTTTAGCATACAACAGGTGTTCCATAAAATTTAGGGGGTTAATTTTACTGGAAATGCCTGAACTATATGGATAATCACTTAATGGTATACCAATTTCAATTTATCACTTAAAAATACTTGATTTTATGTTTTTTAACAGTAAAATACCTTTTAACGCAATTGAAATTTTCCGTTGGCTGAAATCCCACATAATTAATACCTGACCTTTTTTATAAAATATATATTTTTAATTTTTCTCTCTCTTCCAACTCAACAACCTCCTTCACCTCTTCTCTCTCTCTCTCACTCTATAACTTCTTCTATTTTTCTTTTCCCCTCTCTCTTTCTTTCTATTTCTTTTATTTTCTTTCCATTCTCACTAAACAAACACTAGTGCATTTTTCCTTTTTACAATAGATATCTTATTTCTACATTTTTCTTTTGGTAGTCCAAGGATAGAATCATATGTCCTCTCTTTCCTTTTTCATTTTTTTTCTCCCTCTCTATTTTTTTCTCGCCTTCCCTTTTTTATCTTTTTTTTCTTTCCTTTCCATTTCAGTCGATTAATTTTTAGATCCAGTGAAAATCTTTAGTTATTTTTTTCTCTCTCTTTCCTTTTTTATCTCTTTTTTCTTTGTTTTTTACCCAATTTATTTTCTTTTGTTTCCACTTTAATTGTTGATGGACTAATCCCCAAATCTGGTAGAGATTGATTTTGATATGGAAATATGATGAAGCTTGATTTTTTAAAGGTCTGAATCCCATGAAGATTGACTAGTATATTTTCCATGAATATAAATTGATTTTCATATGAAAATTAAAAGAGTATAAGAAAAAAAATGAAGCTCACTGAAAGACTTAGCATTTTGCGGTAGCACACTGATTAAATGTTGGAAGTGTAGCTGGATCTAACTCTGAGTCTATTAGGTAGATCCGTAACTCGAGCAACAAAATTCAACCAAACCCAGTTATAGAAAATAAAATTTGAACTTGATTTCCAAAAGCTTCGTGGTAGAAGTGGAAGGAATAATGGAGGTGAGGTGTTTAAGCTTTAGAAGAGGTTTTTTAATAACAATAAAATGATTATTGTTCCTCTCTTACAGTTTGTTTATTATTGATAAAAAATGAATGAAATATTGATTTAGGGTTCACAAAATAAAGAGAGGAGATAGCTGAGTTGGAAGAGAGAGAAAAATTAAAAACAATTCATTTAAAAAAAGGTCAGGTGTTAATTACATGGCATTTCGACCAATAGAAATTTCAATTGCGTCAAAAGATATTTTACTATCATAAAAATATAAGATCAAGTATTTTTAAGTGACAAATTGAAGTTGGTACCCTTTTAAATAATTATCCTATACTTCAGACTCATCCAGTGAAATTAACCCAAATTTAGATAATGACCTTTGGTAAAAGGTCCATCACATGACATCAACTGTAGACCATATGGCACATTTCTACTAAATAACAAATAAAAAAAGCATCGTACCTGTTTGAAAACCACACTTTTCTAATGTAATAATAAGTCCCATTACAACTTCTTAATATTAATTTTAATTATCTTTGTTTTTTTTTTTAATATTGTAATGAATTTTCCGTATTCTGGACTATTCTATGCTCTATACTATTAGCAATAGCTACAACAGTTTGAAAGCTCATAAGGGGCAATACAATACACTTAAAGGAAGAAATACAAATTGAAATTAAATATTACATTGTCAAGAATCCAACCTAGGATAAAAGTCCAAGGGCATCACCCTTACTACTAGGGTAGGTGATTATTTGCTTCAATTATTTCTATTTTTGTTATGCTCTCAGAATGTAAGGTGTCGTAAATTGTTAATTAACCCTTTTTTATAGTGATTATGAGGCATATATACTGGATTTAGAATAATTGTCTTAGGATAAGGATTATGAATCCTTTATTACTTGTTAGTTAGAATTTATTTAGAAATATATTATTATTATTTTAATATATTTTAATGTGTGGGGCATGTACAAACTCGCCATCAACTTTAAAAAATGATATGGGATAGAATGAAATAGATTTCCTTGTTCTGCTTTTTCTAGCTGAGTTGCTGTCCCTCCTAACATAGTGTGGTTTGTGCCCAGGGTGTGGCATTATTTCACCTATTTGTCCTTCTGTTCACTTTTCCTTCGAGTTCTCCCAATCAATTGTTATGTTCTCAGAATATGAAGTGTGATAAATTGTCAATTAACCCTTCATTGGAGTGATTTTGAGGTATATACACTAGATTCAGGATAATCGTTTTAGGATAGGATTATGAATTCTATATTATTTGTTAGTCAGAGTTTATTTAAAAATTTAATATTATTATTTTAATATATTTTATATTGTGTGTTAACAGTTTTATTATTATTATTATTATTATCATCATCATCTTCTAGGCCCTTATAACATAGGTTATTAGGATGTGAAGGTCATAAAGTACCAATATTATCAAATAATCATATTTTCAACAGCACAAACTTGAACATATATATATATATATGTTAAATAATTCATACCACAAACATAATGGAAGAAAAGGTACAACGAAAGCTTAAAAAATATTTTACAAAATTAAGTCAAAATTTGAACATGTGATATATTTGGTTTTATATAGTCTAATTATTTCAATAATATTTTATATAAACACAGATACTTTTTGATGAATAAAACACAAGAGATTTTGAATTATTTTTTTATAAAAAAATAAATATTTTAAAATACTAATTTAAAAATATATGATAATTTAAATGCTAAAAAAGAAACGCCGAGATAAATCTACCTATTTAATTAATTATTTTTCTGTAATTTTAGGTTGTTCAACAATAGTTTTTCAACTAATTTTTAGCATTTTGACCGAGTCAAAACTCTATATTTAACATTTAGCTTTTAATTAAATTTTTAACAACTATATCCATTATTTTTTCTTTTGACTTCAGCCATTAAACAACTAATGTTCTTTATCCTAAAAAAAGAAAAAAAAGCAAAGAAAGACTTTTAAGTTACATATTGTTTGTCCCATTCTCTTGGACAAAGCATCTAATGTTTATTTACTCTAAATAATTAATAATTTTTATTTTATAATTTTACAACAATTTCAGTATCTCTAAATTAAAGTTCATTTATAATTGAACACGATAAATAATAAAAGTCCTTTTTGAAAAATAAAAGTTATATAAAAATGCAAAAATAATTTTTAAAATTAACTAAATAAAACCTTTAATTAGCATCTATAAATTTTGAATAATCAATATGATTCTGAGCACCAAAGCCATCGAAAGGGACATGGCTATAGCCAAAATTATATAAACAACAGCAAAGAAATAATTAGGCAATTAAATTTAATTAATAAACATTAACTAAAAGTCTAAAACAAAAGATATTTGAAGCCTTGTAAAGTTTAAAAAAATAATTAATATACAATTATACCTTTTGGGGTTGGGATTAGGGAAAAGGTGGGACAAAGAATTAGTTCACAAGAAGAGATTAAATATAATAAATTAATATCAACAAAAGCATTATTGTCTTACATCAACTTCTGGCTGATAAGGCCTATAGCTATTTGTTTATTTAATTAATTAATATTTAGCAGTCAAAATCATTTCAAACCTATGAGATAAGGGGCATTATTAGGGTATAAAATAAAACAAAGACAGAGACAAAGACCAACATAATAACTTTTCAAGTTCTTGACAGTATCTCATGAAAAAAATTATAAAGAGATGAATAAGATAAATATTTTTATTTTTTACTTGCATATCTATATATATATTTTTTCCCCTTTTTTTTTGGTACATGTACTATATTTTTTACTCGAAGGTAATTTTTTCTTTTCATGTTTTACTCGAACAAGAAAATATATATATATATATATATATATTAGAGACATTGTTTAATTTCTTCTATTCAATCAACATCAGGCCTATTGAATTTTGTGCACAAGACTGAATTATTTGAAAATTGTTTACTACAAGATAAGATTTGATTATACTATACTTCAAATTTTGATTTCTAGTGATAGTTGTAGATCAAGGCTCCAATGGAGAAATAAATGATATTCTTTTTTATCAGCAAAGTTAATTTTATTTTATTTATATATATTGTTCAAAAAAAATTTAATATATCTAAGCACTAAACCTAGTCGATAACCTAAAAATATTAGATAAAAAAATCCGATCAAGACCTATCTATTAAAAGAAAAGATAAGTTCTTGAGGTGTGAAATGGTAGTGAACTTCACTCAAAAAAAAAAAAGAAATAGCATAAAACATTGAAGAAATTTTCAAAAAAGCTTATTAAAAGCTCTTGCAGTCATCATTAGAGCCAAGCTAAAAATTGATTTGCTGCCTCAACCCCCTTCTTTGCCAAACAATTGTACACTAATCATCAGTTAAAGGATCAGAATACCTTTGTAATTTGACTCCAAAATTTGTACACTAATCATTAAGATGAAGAATAATATTAGCAATCCTATAATTTATGAAGTAGGTTTGAAAATGTTTGTGCAAAGCAAAAGAAGAGTATAAAAAAAATTAGTTATGACTAAACAAATTACTTCCTCATAAATTGAGTGGAAAAGGGGTCAAGTAGGGTATTTTGGATTAGGCAATTGGGTTACTTGATCCAATTAAAAGATAAAAAAAATGACACAAAAGGACATTAGGGTTTGGTAGCTCAACCCAATATAAGAATTTAATTATAATTAAACAATAATTAACAACCAGCATTATATTATTCTCCTTTGATGATGATAATAAAATATTTATTAATTCACTGGATTATCCTTTATCGTATGTATTAATAGTATGTAAAGAATTTTTAGAAAAATAATTTATATTTGCGAATAAAAAAATTACTCTAAACCACTTGTGTTCATAGACAACGTGCAACTAGGAAGGATATTGGCTATTATGTAATACTGTATGTTTGCTTTTGCTTACGTGAGGAATGACAAGTTTGACTTTGCAAAGCATTTTAAAGTACAAATATATAGGGAATTTAATTAGTAATCCAACCGTTCACTTTCTTATTAGGGTTTGAATAATTTAGCTAATACACTATAACAAGCAAACCCTTATCAATCATCTCTTCTTTTGTCTGTCATGTAACTACTGTATCTTCTCCATATGTAATACATATCTTCATCTTCTTCAATCAAACCCACCCACCAACCCCTCTCTCAAGATATTCTTTTTCCTTTCTTTATAGCAAAATGTTAATGGAGTAACCTACAGGAGACGGACACACAGGCTAATAGGAGCCAATATCTCCCAAAATTTAGTAAATATAGAGTTCTTTTAGTGGACTCTTATATTTATTTTTTCTAAAATATTGTAATAAATTTAATTCTATATCCAACATTTCAATTTACGTGTTTAATAATTCTATCCATGTACCTAATAAAATATGTAGATTGAAACTTCTTGTTTCGATTATTATCATATTAATTTTTTATTATAAAAAAATGTGATTTTTTTATTATTTAATAATTCGGAAAAGAAAAATAAAATTTTATGAGAAAATACACAAATTATTTTAACCATCAGTCCCGTTTTCAATATTCCACTATTTCAATATTTAATTTTAATAACAATCAAAAAGCAAAATTAATGCTACCAAACAAATTTCTCATTCCTCTGGATGTATTTGACTTTCTTGTGTATATTTACTCTCATTTCTCGAACTTTTCCCCATCTCTGACCCGTTTTGACCTTCTCTTTCATTTAGGCCTGCATGCCACCTTCTATACTGTCTCCCACCTCAATAGAACAGTCCAGTAGTAAAAAAATTTCTCATTTATGCCATAAAATATATTCATTGACCTTCTCTTATCTCTTATTGTCACCCTTTTTAAGGCCTCTTTAAAACACTCTGCAAATTTATACCAACTCCCAACGCACCATAATCAATAATCAAGAAACCTCATTTTAAGCTCCATGAACTCCTTCACATGCAATCCACCGCCATGAATAAAAACTTACACTTGCATGTCTTTATAACCCATCTTCAGTCTCTTTTTTCTTTATTTGGTTACTCTTTTTCATTGAAGAGGACAGACATGGCTTGTATTAAGCAGGTTCTATCTGTTCTTAATGTTCTTCTTCTAATGCATTCTTTGTTCGGTTTTGTTCAATGTCAAAGTAATGAATTTTCAGTTCTTTTGGAAGTGAAAAGATCTTTTACGGAAGACCCACAAAATGTTTTGCATGATTGGAATGAAAGCAACCCAAATTTTTGTACATGGAATGGAGTTACTTGTGGGCTGATGAACAACTCGGTTAATGAATCGGTTAGAGTTGTGAGTCTAAACTTATCCGATTCTTCATTATCTGGTTCAATATCACCTTCTTTGGGTCATTTACAAGACCTAATCCATCTTGATCTTTCTTCTAATAATCTCGTGGGTCCCATCCCAACTGCTCTTTCAAATCTTTCTTTATTGGAATCTTTGCTTTTGTTCTCAAACCAACTCACTGGTTCCATTCCAACTCAACTCGGTGGACTCAGTAATCTCCGAGTCATGAGAATCGGTGATAATGGACTCACTGGACCTATTCCCAGTTCTTTTGGTAATCTTACCAATTTGGTGACTCTTGGTTTGGCGTCATGCAGCCTGTCTGGTCCAATACCTCCTCAACTCGGTCATCTCACCCGAGTTGAAAACTTGATTCTGCAGCAGAACCAGTTAGAGGGACCGATTCCTGCTGAGTTAGGGAACTGTTCAAGCCTTACAATCTTTACGGCTGCTCTCAACAATCTAAATGGATCAATCCCAGCGGAATTGGGTCGTTTACAGAATCTTCAACTCCTAAACCTGGCAAATAATAGTCTTTCTGGCGAGATTCCCAGTCAACTCGGTGAACTGAGTCAACTCGTTTATCTGAATTTACTTGGTAATGATCTTGAAGGAGCTATTCCAAAGTCTATGGCTAAATTGGGTAATCTTCAGAATCTTGATTTGTCTATGAATAAGCTGACCGGAGGCGTGCCAGAGGAGTTTGGCGATATGGGTAATCTTGTTTACTTGGTTTTATCAAACAACAATCTTTCTGGTGTCTTACCGAGAAACATATGCTCAAATACTACTAGTTTGGAGAGCTTAATGTTAGCAGAAATTCAACTTTCCGGACCAATTCCAAAAGAATTAAGCCTTTGTAAGTCCCTGCAACAGCTTGATTTGTCCAATAACACACTTAATGGATCAATGCCAATTGAAATTTTTTCACTACCTCAACTGGCCTATCTTTATCTCCATAACAACAGTTTAGAGGGTTCAATATCTCCTTTAATAGCAAACCTCTCCAACCTCAAGGAGCTTGCTTTATATCACAACAATTTTCGAGGTAATCTGCCAAAAGAAATTGGAATGCTGAGCAACCTAGAAATTTTGTATCTTTATGACAATCAGCTATCAGGGGAAATTCCAATGGAGATTGGAAATTGTTCAAATTTAGAAATGGTGGACTTTTTTGGAAATCGTTTTAGTGGAGAAATACCCGTTTCAGTTGGGAAGCTGGAAAGATTGAATTTGCTCCATTTGAGGCAAAATGAGCTAGTGGATAAAATTCCTTCTAGTTTGGGTAACTGTCATCAACTGATAATTCTTGATTTGGCAGATAACGAGCTTTCTGGTGGAATTCCTGAAAGTTTTGGATTCCTTCAGGATTTGGAACAATTGATGCTTTATAACAATTCTCTTGAAGGTAAAATTCCTGATTCACTTACCAATTTGAAAAACCTGACCAGAATCAATCTGTCTAAAAACAGATTGAGTGGTAGCATTTCTGCATTATGCAGCTCGAGGTCCTTTTTATCATTCGATGTCACAGATAATGCATTTGAGAATGAAATTCCTCCCCAGTTAGGGAATTCACCTTTCCTTGAAAGGTTAAGATTAGGAAACAATAATTTTTCCGGGAAAATTCCCTGGACATTGGGGAAAATTCGCCACTTATCACTATTAGACCTATCAGGAAATAAGCTTACTGGTCCAATTCCTGTTCAGCTTATGTTTTGTACTAAATTGACCCATATTGATCTGAACAACAACCTTCTTTCTGGGTCTATACCGTTGTGGCTTGGCGGGTTGCCCTTGTTGGGGGAGCTGAAGCTTTCCTCTAATCAGTTTTTTGGACCTATTCCTGTGGATTTGTTTAATTGTTCAAAACTTTTGGTGCTTTCTCTTGATGGTAATTTACTGAATGGAAGTCTTCCCGCTGAGATTGGAAAACTGGAAGTGCTTAATGTGCTTAATCTGAACCATAATCAATTGTCAGGGCCAATCCCTCGGCTGATTGGTAAGCTAAATAAATTGTATGAACTTAGGCTGTCTAATAACAGCTTTAGTGGTGAATTACCGGTTGAGCTTGGGCAAATGAAGAATCTTCAAATCATGTTGGATCTCAGCTACAATAATCTTTCCGGTCAAATCCCGCCTTCCATCGGAACGTTGTCCAAACTCGAATCTCTGGTTTTGTCCCATAATCATCTTGTTGGAGAAGTTCCTGTACAAGTTGCAGAAATGAGCAGTCTAGGCAAACTCGATCTGTCTTTCAACAACCTTCAAGGGAAATTAGGCAAGCAATTCTCACACTGGCCGGCAGAAGCTTTCCAAGGAAACTCGCAACTTTGCGGTAGTCCTCTTAATCACTGTGATGAGTTTGGTTCTGGTAATCAAAGGTCTAGCCTAAGCGAATCAACAGTAGTAATAATCTCAGCTTTTACTACCTTAGCTGCAATTGCTGTACTTATACTAGGACTTGCTCTTTTCTTCAAACACAAGCGAGAGTCTCTCAGACGAGGAGGAAGCGAACTAAGCTGCATTTACTCTTCTACTTCTTCAAAAGCAAAGCGCAGACCACTTTTCCAAAATGGCAGCATTGCAAAGCGAGATTTCAGATGGGAAGACATTATGGAAGCTACAAAAAATTTAAGCGATGAGTACATCATCGGCTCAGGGGGGTCTGGAACAATCTACAAAGCTGAATTGCACACTGGGGAAATAGTAGCAGTCAAGAGAATACTGTGGAAAGATGATTTTCTACTTAACAAAAGTTTCACAAGAGAAGTAAAGACACTTGGGAGAATTAGGCACAGGCACTTGGTGAAGTTACTCGGATATTGCACTAACAAGGGAGTAGGTTCTAATATGTTGATATACGAGTATATGGAGAATGGAAGCGTATGGGATTGGCTTCATCAACAACCAGTTAACAGCAAGAAGAAGAAAAGTCTAGATTGGGAGGCGAGGTTAAGGATAGCTGTCGGATTAGCTCAGGGAGTAGAATATCTCCACCATGACTGTGTCCCAACTCTGATCCATAGAGATATCAAATCGAGCAATGTATTACTTGATTTGAATATGGAAGCTCATTTGGGAGATTTTGGATTGGCAAAGGCACTTGTGGAGGATAATGACTCTAAGACAGAATCAAATTCCTGGTTCGCTGGTTCATATGGCTACATTGCTCCAGGTATTGTAATAGATTCCCTTGACTTCATTTCCTCCATATCCATATTTATGTATATATATTTACATTTGGTGTGTTCACAGAGTACGCATACTCGCTCAGGGCGACAGAGAAGAGTGATGTTTATAGCATGGGAATCGTGCTGATGGAACTTGTGAGTGGAAAAATGCCAACAGATGCATCATTTGGTGTTGAGATAGATATGGTGAGATGGGTGGAGAAGCAAATAGAAATGGAAGGGTGTACTCGCGAAGAGTTGATAGATCCTGAGTTGAAACCATTATTACCAGGTGAAGAAGCTGCAGCATATCAAGTGCTTGAAATTGCTTTACAGTGCACTAAAACTAGCCCACGAGAGAGGCCATCATCAAGGGAAGCCTGCGATCTGCTCCTGCATTTGTTCGACAATAGAATGACAGATTTTGAAAAGATGAATATGGATGGATGCTTATAAATAGTTGTTGAAAATTATTATTTTGAATGAAGTTGAAGTTTACAATAAGACCTCTAATTAGTTCTTGTTGGTTTTAAAGCAGAAGTTTAGAGAAAAAATCAAAACACACACAAAGGAGAGGTTGCAGCTCATACTCTGTTTTCATTCACTTACAGCAGAGATTACAAGAGCTGTTTATGTATTACAACAATTCATTTACAAAATTCAAATTTTAAATCAAATCTAATTTGAACCATGATTAGATATAAAGCTAACCTTGCTTACAACACTATTACATTAGCATAACTTCAAAATAAAGTTAATTTAAAGTTAACTTTACATGTCACATTAACAAAAAACTAGTCTATCACATAAACAAAAATTGACCTGCTGGCAACTGACTTGGAGTTTTAAGACAAAGTTCTAACTTCTACATTCTCCTCCTTAGAACTTTGACTTAATAATCCAAATTTTGATCTAAAGAACTCAAACTTGTTCTTTGGAAAAGACTTAGTAACATGGTGTAATGGATTTTTAGCAATGACAACAAATGACTTGCTATCACAATAAATCCTAGTAGCTTCCTCTGAATTATAACTTAAATCTGTAAGAATCTTTTTCATCCACAAAGCTTGATTTACAGAAGATGCAGCAGCCATGTACTATGCTTCTGCAGATGATTGAGCTACAAGCTGTTGCTTCTTTGAATGTCAAGCAATAGCCCCTAAACCCAAGAAAAATACACAACCTGATGTGCTCTTTGAATCATCAACACTTCCAACCCAATCGCTATCAATAAATCCAACTAAATTAACTGCACATCTAGCATTGAACCAAATTACATAATCAGTTGTTCCCCTCAAGTATTTAAGAACGTTTTACAGCTCCAAAGTGAACATTGCTAGGTTCTTGCATAAATCTTGATAAAACACTTGCCGAAAATATTACATCAAGTCTAGTTGTTGTCAAACACAACAAGATTTCAATTAGACTCCTATACAAACTTTCAACAACAAGATCATTCCCATCCACCTTAGACAACTTCAAATTTGCAGCAAGTGGAGTAGCAATTGGTTTACATTTATCCATTTTGAACTTCTTCAATATTTCCTCAGCATATTTCTTTTGGCAAACAAAAATTCCATCTTGGCTTTGATGAATCTCCATCCCAAGAAAGAATTTCATTTCACCAAGGTCTGACATTTCAAATTCTTCTCTCATTTTCTTCTTGAACTATCCAATTTCCTTCAAATTATTTCGGGTCACTAATAAATCATTCATATAAAGTGATACAACAATAACATTTTCTTTATTCAGCTTCTTCAGATAAAGAGTGTGCTAACTAGGACTTCTAACAAACCATGACTTGAGAAATAATCGTCGATTTTCCTGTACTAAGCTCTAGGAGCTTGTTTAAGTTCATAGAGAGCTTTTCTCAGCTCATACACCCAATTTTCTTTGCCTTGAACCAAGTAATCCTCATGTTGCTCAATAAACACTTATTCTTGCAATTCTCCATTCAAATAGGCTGACTTTACACTAGTTGGTATATATTCCAACTATTTTGAGCTGCAATTGAGAGTAAGATTCTTATTGTATCAAGCCTAGCCAAAGGTGTAAAAGTTTCTGAATAATCAATCCCGGCTTCTTGTGCATAACCTTTTGCAACCAACATTGCTTTAAGCTTATTTAATGATCCATCTGAATTCACCTTCAATAACCTTTTTATTTTTAGGATTTGGAACAAGTCTCCAAATATCATTCTTATTACATTTTTAACTCCTCCTCCATTGCAACTTGCCATTCTTGATGCATGGAAGCCTCTTGATAAGTTGTTGGTTCAAGAGTAGCCACACAGTAACTATAAATCTCATTAAGTGGTCTGGTTCTTTTAGGTGGAAGATCTGCAGTAGGATCGTCTATACTTTCTGAGTCAAGTATGGAGTTGCCTTCATTCACACTTTGTAAATTTCCATGGTCAGCAACAATATTCTCTTTTTCTTCGATTTTCTTTTCCCAATTCCACAAAGTATGCTCATCAAAAACAACATCTCTGCTAATTACAACTTTTTCATATTGCAAATTAAACACTATATAGCCTTTGAATTGAGAGTTGTACCCCATAAGCATACCCTTTTCTACTTTCTTTTCCAATTTGTCTTTTCACATTTGAAACATGTATATATAACACCATGAACCAAACACTCGAAGGTGTCTAACTATAGGCTTGTAACCATTCCATGCTTCAAAAGGAGTCAAATTCTTCAAAGCTTTTGTTGGCAACTTGTTGAGTAGATAAATTGAGGGGTTGATTAGATAAACTTAGATTTTAAGACAAAGTTCTAACTCCTACAGTTCTCTAGATCCTATGCTAACTTCACAGTCTTGTTTTGATTATGTTGTCTACTCATCAAAAGTAGAGTAGAAATTGTTATCATTATTTGGTGTATCTATATATATTTACTAGCATTGAGGAATTGCACAAGATTTTCACTTAAACATGTGGATAATCAGAACATTTGTTTTAAAGATTTTACTTATTTTGTTAGGTGCTCCACATCTAATATCAATGTAGGTCTTAAATTATATTCTAATCTTGGTGCTAAAAATGAAGTTTATACCCTGACCTTTGGCGGGAAATGTTTTCTAATCTTTCTTTGAAAAAGTTGTGTGAAAATATAAAAAGTTATATTTATTTAACATTCCAACCATCTTTAGCTATTGAAAACATATTTTAATTATGACAGAATTTTTTAACTATTCGAGTAATATCTATAAAAATTTCTTTCAATGTGGTCAACTTAAAGATTTTGTGATCATTTTCTATTCAAACTCAATTTTAATTTGTTCTTGTATTTCCTCTATGCTTTTTAGTTTTCAGCAGAAATTGATATAAAAACAATTCACTCTCCAAATTTTTTCACATTAAATGTCCTTCCATACTTTTATCTATCATTACTTTGAAAATCCTCCCGCTAATTGCGTCACAAAAGATTAAAACAAATGTAAGGTAGATTTTTCATAGACATTATTCCCAATGTCACCAAATTAGGCAAAATTCTGGATATAAAAAGAACCTCCCAAATATAAATTTTTATTTTCAGTGAGTACAACTTTGTTTCCTTCAACTTGAAATTGGCATGACAATGAAAATAAACTCAAATGAATTTTCAATTAAATATAATATCTTACGCTATGTTTGGTTGGATGAAATGCAATGTAACGTAATTAAAGATGTAATGGAATGAATGTAATTAATATTTCATTACTTTGTTTAGTAATATAATTGATAAAATTTATGCAACATAATCATAATTTCATTTTTATGTTTATTTGTATATATGTAACTTAATATAATGTAATTAAAGCACTACCATCACCACCACCACCACCACTACTACTTTACCACAATCAATCACACCACTACCACCACCGCCACCACCACCATCATAACCACCAATCACACCACTATCATCACTCCATCACTATCACCACCATCACCACAACCATCACTCCTGCTCCACCACCATTACCTCAAACACCACTCCATTACTACCACCATCACTATCATCTCAAACATCACTCTATCACCACCATCACCACTACCACGACATTATTAATATAAAAAAATATTTGAACTAAAAACTATTTATTATTAAAGATTACTTAGATTTATAAATTTATTTGAACTAAAAAATTTAAAAAAAACATAAGCTAAAAAAAAGTATAATTCAAAGATGATCATTCAGCCAATTCAATTAATTTGAGTAAAATTTTTAATCGAAATAAATTAATCAAAACTTTTTTTACTTCATCGAATTAATTTTTTAGCCAAACTTCATCAAATCATTTTGGCTGAATTAATTTTGACAAAACAGGAGAATCTTGATAATCTCATTTTGATTATATGAATTATATAAGAATTTTATCAAGATTTATTCACTGAACCAAATTAGTTGAATTAACCGAATATCGAATTAATCGAATTAACTGAACCGAATGCTCACTCTTAATGTAATATAACAAAATAAAAGTTTATCAAGTCATTATAAATTAACTTTCTTTCATATGTTTTCATTGAATAAATTAAATTACAATATAAAATTATGTGTTTTGATATTTTTTGTGATTTTTCATTTAATTATTCCTATTCTTATAATAAAATATGATTTTTATTGTGTTGCATATTAAATAGCAAAATATAATTTTTATTATATGATAGCAATGGTAGTAGTGGTAGTAGCAACGCAAAGTAATGATTGTGGTAGTGATGATGGTGGTAAAGCGCTAGTGGTGGTGGTGATGTGGTAAAGCAGCAGTGGTGGTTAAAATGATTGAGGAGTGATAATGATTGACGTGGTGGAGCAGTGGTGGTGATAGTGGTGATTAAGATGGCGATGAGGGTGGTGGAGTGGTTATGTTGATAATTGAGGTGGTGATGATGGTGGTGAGAGTGTTGTGGTGGTGGTTAAGCGATGGTGGTGGTGACGGTAATGGTAGAGTAATGGTAGTGAAACGGTGGTGGTGACGGTGGCGAGGTAATAGTATTAAATAGCTTTAAATAATAAATTTTTTATTGAGATAACTTAATCTAATTAATATTGCATGTGCTTAATGTAATGAACAATACATGTGTGTTTTTATGTAATAAATACAACATCAAATTAAGTAATGAAAATTACTTAAATAATAAAAATTATATTATATTGTCCAGAAAAAATCTAATTAAACAATGTAATCAATTATATAACGTAATTCTCGTTCAATTACATAATTGATTACATCATACCAAACATGACCTTAAATTTAATTCAGGATTCAACTTATTGCTTTGATTTCTGCGCCATTCTCTGCTCTACAAAAGTATATGGAAACTGTTCTGATTATCCACACTTTTATGTCGCAACGTCTCCGGAGAATTATAATCAAGAAGAAACTGACAAACATTAATCATATTCTACTGCAGCGACACTTGACCATAACCATGACCACATTCTGAATATTATACTCACTTGACGATAACCAATACTAACCCATGAAAAATTAATGGAAAGCATTTTCAGGTAAAAGTTGGAAGCCAATAAAATTGCGTCAAAAAAACAGTACTGAAACAAAGAAAATCACTCAATTGCTTCAATTATTATCTGAGGTGCAGCTTTAGCCATTTCAGGACAAGTTAACACAAGTTCTAGCAACCTTACATGCACAGCAACAGAGAATGAAGAAAGAACCAATAAGTGTATACAGACCATGATAAATGTCGGTCAGAGACTACATTTTTCCAGAAAGTGGAGCACCTTGTCCAAAAGTTGCAAAGAGAATCAACAAGTAAGCTAATCATCATCTTCATCTGAAAAAGGAAGCCAGAAGTTATATCTAAAAAATTATTCCATGTATCAACACAGGGAAATATGGTTTTGAATGGACATGACAATATCATACGGCCAATAAATTATATCAAGTCCAGTCCTGTTATAAGCAAAACTCAAGATAGATGATAAAAGAAAGATAACTGTAATGGACCTCGAGCTGTTGGGCACAAAAGTATGTTGAGAAAAAAGAATAAAGAACAAAGAAACAAGAAACAGAAATTCTAAGAATTCTTTTCTTTCTTCTTTTTTTCTTTTTTTATTGCAATTACTTGTACTTTTCATATACACCAAAAAGCCATTTAAATAGAATGTATTAAGAGATCATGGGTCATTATTCCCATGTCTCTTTCTAACAAATTTACTAACAAAACTTCATTAGAATATCTCAACTAATTGATCCATTATAACTGAAAATAAAAAATAAAAATCTTGAATTATTCTTCAACAATGTAAAATAGGTTCATTTTCTTTAGTCATAAAAAAAGTTCTGACCAGTCTGAATAACTGTAGGTATAACAGTCCCCTAGAGGAAGTTCAAGAAAAATCAACATGTACTGTGAATAATATGTCGCATACCCAGGAACATACATGAGAAGAGGACAATCCAAGCATTAAGTTTATTGAATCATAGTTTATTCCGAGAACAGATATGATCCCTTATCATAAAATGAATGCCAAGTTTGTGTATGGCACAAATAGCAAAGGGGAACATAATACATCATTTTCTTTATTTTCCAAAGTTGTCCCTCCATCAAAAACAAAGAGACAGATGGGCTTTAATGGTGAATTACTACAATTGGAGAAATTAAAAAAAGGAACAAAAGATGCATTTGCAACTTGATATATGAACTATCACTGATTTCTGGACAACTGCTAATAAGAATGTGATGCACCACGCCGTTCCCTTCATGTGCCCAAGATGAATTCAAAGTTCCAATTAGTGGGCATGAGGTCAAGCTTGCTACGTGGCTATTTTTACTCTTTCTGTTTTGTTAATTTCCTGATTGTGTGTTTTCAATTTGGTGGGCAAGTGGGTTGTTATTTTCTTTGGTTATGCACTAAGAATCAGGGGGTACTTATTGATTCCAATTTTGTATTTAAGCTCAATTTGAATTCAATAAAGGCAAGCTAATTCTCCTTTTAATTACTGTGGCTTTTATTCTCACACGAAGCAGGATAAACAAATTCATATAGCTCTGACTGGGACCTTATCATTGGTATCAAAGCCATGACCACCAATAAGGAACAGCATAGAGCTCTTAGAGGCTGATCTTGGCGGGCTCCATAATGACTTTACACGAATGGAGATCGGATTGACAGATAAACTCAAACATATCAAAGAAGCCATCAGCAACTTGACTGTTACACTTGCTTCCACCCAAATTATCTCTCCTAACCCTAATGACCCTACCGCCCAAACACAAACCTCTTACCCACAACAAAACCAAACGTAGAACCATCCCCACGCAATGCCTCGCCCCCCCAACCAGCCAATCTGCTTCAGAATCATCAAAAAAACAAGGTGAGGCTGGGCAACAAATGTTCTTTTCCAAATTGGCTAAATTGGAATTTCCAAAATTTTCCGAAGAAGATCCCACCGAGTGGTTTGCTAAAGCCAATCAGTTTTTTGACTATCAAAACACCTCTGAATCTCAAAAGCTACCATTAGCATCTTTCCACCTGACCAGAGAGGCTAATCAATGGTGGCAATGGCTACGGCGTACATGTCGAGAGGATAACCTTGAGCTAACTTGGTCAATGTTTGAAGAACTCTAGGCTCAATTCAGGCCAACGGAGTATGAAGATTTTGATGAGGCTTTATCCAAAATCAAGCAAATGGGACGTTTGTGGGACTATTAGCAGGAATTCGAGAAGCTAGGAAACAGAGTTCACGGCTAGACTCAAAAGGCACTAATTGCACTTTTATTGGCGGGTTGAAACCGGAAATTGCTGAAGGAATACGAATGTCTAAGCCCCGTTCCTTGAAATAGGCGATTGTCGTTGCTCGTATGAGGGATGAGCAGTTGCAACAACAACAACGGGTCCCAAAATCAGTCACTCGCACCAACATCGACTCTGCTCCTATCACAAAACCTAGAACCACATCTGGTTTTAAGAGATTATCATGGGAAGAGATGTAAAAATGGCGACCACAAGAGCTTTGCTTTAATTGTGACAAGAAATTCTCTCTCGGGCATCGGTGCAACAATCCCCAATTGTTATTATTGAAAGGATATGAGGGAGAAAGTGATGCTAATTTTGCGTTGCCGGAGGAACCTGAAATTTCGCTCCATGCCCTTTTTGGCTGGAATACTCAGAACACCCTGGGAGTACAAGCACATGTTGGCTCTCAAAGTTTGTTGGTTTTGATTGACAGCGACTCTACACACAATTTTATTAGTGAAAGACTTGCTGCCCACCTTCTACTTCTAGCGACACCAACGAAGGAATTTGGAGTTCGAGTTGCCAATGGGGAAAGTTTAAAATGCCAAGGACAATTTAACAGTGTTCATATTTCCCTCCAAAGTATTCCTTTTGTCCTTACATTTTATGCCTTACCATTACTAGGACTGAATATGGTTTTAGGTATTCAGTGGTTGGTGAAATTAGGCACGGTGATGTGCAATTGGGATCGGTTAACTATGGAGTTTCAGTGGGAGGGTCAGAATTGCAAATTACATGGTGAAAAGACTCCAGTCATTCAATTGGTGCCAAGAAACACCATTACCAAGGCTGCACAAGACAGCTCCATATTAGCCATGTGTTTGCAATTGCCGAAAGTGCCAAAGTCAGATTCACAACTCCAACCTGAAATTGCAGAATTATTGGATTGTTACCAAGACCTCTTTGCTGAGCCATCACAATTGCCTCCTCAACAAGCAATTGATCATCAGATCACACTAAAAGAAGGCACAGAATCAATCAATGTGCATCCCTATAGGTATGCCTATTTTCAAAAAGCTAAATTAGAAAAACAAGTTCAAGATATGTTAAAATCAGGGCTAATCAGACCTAGTACCAGCCCCCTCTCATCCCCTGTTTTGCTTGTAGAAAAAAAAATGGGTCTTGGCATTTTTGTACTGACTACCGAGCCCTTCAAAGCTATCACCATTAAAGATAGGTTTCCTATACCCACTGTGGAGGACATGTCAAATGAACTTAATGGAGCCACATATTTCACCAAACTTAACTTAAAATCAAGTTACCACCAGGTTAGAGTCCACCCTCTTGACATCCTTAAAACTACATTTCGTACCCACAATGGCCATTATGAGTACCTCATCATGCCTTTCGGCCTATGTAACGCCCCTTCAACATTTCAAGCCATCATGAACTCCATATTTCGTCCCCACCTTCGAGAAATTCGTCTTAGTTTTTTTTATGACATCCTAATCTACAGCCCTGATTGGAATTCACATCTCGAACATGTTAGAATAGCTTACGAAATATTAAGGCAATATTCATTTTTTGTGAATCTTTCCAAGTGTGTCTTTGGGTTGCAAGAACTTGAATATTTGGGTCATATTATTACATTTGCTGGTGTCAAAGTTGACCAAAGGAAAATCCAAACTATGGTGGATTGGCCTAGGCCTACTAACGTTTGAGTTGCGTGGATTTTTAGGTTTCACTGATTAATACAGGGAATTTGTCCGACACTACACTATTATCACTAGGCCACTCACTACTTTACTAAAAAAAGGACAATTCGGATGGAATGATGAAGCTGAGAATGCTTTTACTGCTCAAACAGACTATTACGACTACACCCATCCAGGCTATGTCGAATTTCCATGCACCGTTTGTTATCGAAGCAAATGCTTCCGATGATGGCATAGGAGCAGTTTTATCTCAAGAAGGTAGACCTATTGCATTTATGAGTCGTGCTTTGGGTGTAGCTAAGAAATCATGGTCTATTTATGCAAAAGAGATGTTGGCCATCCTTCGGTCTATTAAAACTTGGAGACCTTACTTGCTTGGGCAGAAATTCTACATTCATACAGACCAAAAGAGTCTAAAGCATCTGCTGGAACAACACATAGTCACTCCGGATCAGCAGCAGTGGGTAGCAAAACTGCTTGGTTATGACTATGAAATCCGTTATAAACCAGGCAAGGAGAATAGCGCTGCCAATGTTTTGTCCAGGATGTCTGGCAGTCCATCCCTTGCTGCTATCTCAATTCCACAAACCTCTTTATGTGATGAGATCAAATCTGTTGCCAGAGATGACTCTTACATGCAACAGATAGGGAAACTCGCCACCAAGAAACCAGGACAGCCTTATAGTTGGCGTAACGGCTTGATATTTTACAAGAATAGAGTTGTGGTTCCTTCAAAGTCTCCTATAGTGGATCAACTTATGCATGAATTTCATGATTCACCGTTGGGAGGCCATTCCAGGGTTCTGCGAACTTACAAACGCTTGGCCCAACAGTTCTATTGGCCTTCCATGCACAAAGCCATAAAAAACTTTGTCGCCTCTTGTGACGTTTGCCAACGCACAAAAATAGAAACTGTCACCTGCAGGTCTTCTTCAGCCTTTACCCATTCCTTGCCAACTTTGGGATGATGTTTCAATGGATTTTATAGAGGGGCTGCCATCTTCTAATGGGAAGAATTCAATCCTAGTAGTTGTCGACAGATTGAGTAAATCTGCTCATTTCGTGGCGCTGGCTCATCCACACACAGCAAAGGCAATAGCAGAGAGATTTATTGAAAATGTTGTGAAACTTCATGGCATGCCCAGGACTATTATTTCGGATAGAGATCCAATCTTTCTTAGCCATTTTGGCAGGAATTCTTCAAAATGTCAGGCACACAACTAAAGATGAGTTATGCCTATCATCCACAGACCGATGGTCAAACAGAGGTGGTTAACAGGTGCATTGAACAGTACTTAAGAAGCTTTGTATACCAACAGCCTCGCAAATGGCTTTCATTCCTTCCTTTGGCTGAATACTGGTACAATACAACATATCATGCTTCTACAGGTATGTCCCCTTTTCAAGCTCTTTATGGCAGACCTCCTCCATCTATTCCGAATTACCTTGTCGGCGACTGTCCTATTAATGAAGTGGACCACAGTTTGAGGGCACATGATGAGTTATTATAGCATCTCAAACTCAATTTACATGCTGCAAACAATCGGATGAAGCAGCAGACGGATTCTAAGTGACGGGATGTCGAATTTCAGGTTGGTAATTTGGTTTTCTTAAAGCTGCACCCATATTGCCAACATTTTGTGCTTCGCCGAGCGTGTCACAAGCTTTCTAGCCGATTTTACGGACCTTATTCTGCTCTGGAAAGAGTTGGCAATGTTGCTTACAAGTTGGATCTTCCTCCTGGGTCGTGTATTCACCCAGTATTCCATGTTTCTTTACTCAAGAGGAGGGTGGGTGAAGGGATTCCCAGGCAACTTGGGAAGATTCACAGGCTATCCAAGAACAGTTTCCTTCGTTTGACCTTGAGGACAAGGTCTTTGTCAAAGGGAAGGGTATTGATGCGCCACATCATTCCCTTCGTGTGCCCAAGATGAATTCAATGTTTCAGTCCAATTAGTGGGCATGAGGTCAAACTTGCTACGTGGCTATTTTTACTCTTTCTGTTTTGTTAATTTCCAGATTGTGTGTTATCAATTTAGTGGGTAAGTGGGTTGTCATTACCCTTGGTCATGCACTAAAAATCAGGGGGTAGTTATTGATTCCTATTTTGTATTTAAGCTCGGTTTGAATTCAATAAAGGTAAGCTAATTCTCCTTTCAATTACTGTGGTTTTTATTCTCACCCGAAGTAAAATAAACAAACTCATATAGCTCTAACTAGGACCTTATCAGAATACACCACCAATTTTCAAATCGAAGGAGCAAGCTTACATCTTTTGCATCTTAAGATGGTTCGTGAATATAAACAGTAATGCTTATATATCAACATCCAGCAAATTAATAAACTAACAATAAAAAGCCCCCCAAAAAAATTTATTTCTTTTTAAAGCAAGAATCTTGCAGGCTTTCTAGCAGCAAACAAAGCAATTCACTTCTTTTCTTTGTTCCAAATGTAAGACCATTTTACAGGCTTGTTTAGTTGCTTGAAGCATCATAACATCTAAGCCCATTATTTGGAATAAATAAATCCTATAAATTTTTGTGAAATTCATTAGAAAACCCAAAATTGTGTTTGAAATGAAAAAGAAAACCGAAGAATTTAGTCTACAAATTCAATTCAATAGAATTAAACATAACTAAACCAAATTCTATTAAAATAGGTGAACCAAATGAGTTCCTCAAAATGAAACAACCACATTTTTTAACAAAACTATCCGTCCTAACTTTCCAAAACTATTATGTCAATAGGATTTTAGGAAGCAAATGAATTTTTAATTCTGAATTTATTTTAAACGTGATTGCATGGATTTCAATTGAATTACATATTTTAAATTAAATATACCAAACATTGAAAATTCATTTGTAAATGAATTGAACCTATAATTAATTTATAGATGCCTTAATAATTTTGAATTTATTTATACCAAGCAAGCGCAAGTCTCAAGGTTTTGCATTTTAACAAGGTAACACTAATATTGAAGCTCACAAGTAAGGATAATTTATCCAACTAGGAAATTTCTCATGGCATAGGAAGCAGACGGATGGAAAAAGCAGTATCAGGTTCAAAGGTCTGATAGCCCCATGCACTAGCAAATGAAACAAATGCTGTACAATAATTAGCAATTAGCAATAAAATAAGGATATAGAGAAAGAGAACCAATGACATATAATACTCAAAAGAGAGAATCAAAGGTAAATTATTCTTTTATTTCAATTCTCAACTGTCTAAAATTCAGGGACTGGGATGCAAAGGAAAGACGTTAGGATGGTAGAATGAAAAAGAAAATCAGTAATAACATTGCAATTGAAAGAAGATAGTAAGCAAATTCTATCCACCACATTTGATGTTTAGACTTCTTGTGCATGCTCCCAACTACTTCACAGCTGCACCTTCCAAGTAAAAACTCACTCTTTTGATAACAACAATGCAATCCTAAATTTCCTTTCCACAAGTGGTAGCCAATATTATTTCCAAATAGTCAAATACCAAATACCTTACTGCATTTTTGCTACATCGTCTCATTTTAGTTCTACATAATCACCTCCCAATCTCTCTTTCTCATTCGCATCCCTTTCCCTTATTCCACTTTTCCCCTCTTTTTTTCCCCTTTCTCTATAATTATTTCTGTGAAGCACCCATTATTAAGCCATTTCCTTCCACATCATTGGCTGTCATTAGAATATAGACAATAATCAATTTTCACTAATTAGCAAAACCCCATATTTATCAAGATTGTCAATAACCTAATTCCAACAAATTCTACCTTACCTTCTAACAAACACCCCTAATTTATCATTTCAAATTGCAATTACCAATACGATGCTGTGCGAGAGGCGAATGAAAAAATGAAGTATCTAAACAAATACGAAAAGGAAAACACCATTTTCTTTAATTAGCAAAACCCCTATATTATCAAGATTGTAGAAAAACCTAATTCGAATAAAAATTACCATATCTCCTAATGAATACACGAAATTCATCATTTTAAATTGCAATTTCAGAGGCAAAAGATAAAATAAAGTATGGAAATGATATGAAGTACCAAAGTAACGGCGCTCATTAGCAGCCTTGGCTTTCTCGAGCATCTTATCGAGGTCTTGTTGGAGTTGAGCATCCCATTTCACTAACTGGTTAACAAATACAGCTCCTAATCCCATCCCAATTACATGCTCCCATGGATCTGCATATTCATAAACACTCAATTCAGTTCTAGAAAAAGACAAAAAAAAACAATTTTAGTTAAGAACGTACGGCGCATATAGGGGAGTTTGCGAAGGGCATTAGAGTACATCTGGGTGCCCAGTCCTAGCAATGCTCCGATCACCGTCGCACTCAACGCCATTTTTTCTGATCCAAAGCTCTCTCCTATTCCCCAGTAATTGAACTTTTCTTTCACAGTACTCTGTGCTGGTTATACTTACCTGGGCTTTTTCCTCTTTTTTTTCCTTTTTTTTTTCCTTTCCTTAAATGGTTGTGATTATCAGCCAACCCTACTTGATCTTGCCACGTTGCTCCATCTTAAGAGGTCGTATTGGTGTTGAAGACCGACATCACTCCGACACGTAAAATACTTTGAAAATGTGTATATTATTTATTTCATTAATTTAAGATATTTTAAGGATATTTATTTTTTAAAAAATAATTTATTAATAATAATATAAAAAATTATAAATAAATATATAAAACAGAGATAAAAACTTTACTAAATTTGCTGATTTTTTTAATGAAATAAAAGAATTCATAACTTTTTAAATAATAAAATTTAAAAAAAAGTATAAGATCTTTCCATTTGAAGGGATATTGACAAAATATATAAATTTTCATAACAGTAACTAGTATTTTAAGATCAAAATAATAATCCATCTGAATATTTTATAACTAGATTGATTTTTTAACAATTTGTAATATACGACGAATACAGATGAATATCTGCTGCTATGCGTCGATAGTATTAATAGAGGAACATACCGCACTATTAGGCTTCGACAATTGAAGATTCATATCTACAAATTAAGAGCTGAAGTCTCCAAGCAAATAAAATCGAAAATTATAGTTTTATTTAGTAATAAACTCTCACAAACAAGCAACTACCCTTAAAAAAAAGACCAAAAAAAATTAAAAGACAGATTTGTTATAAAAAACAAATTTAAATTCATTAAAGCAAACGAAGATTAAAAACAAAAGAAGTTGAAGATAAAGAGATATTAGAAAATAAGAGGCAGGAGATAAGCCTACCATCGATAAACAACAACAATTCCAAACTAAAATTAGGTTTAAAAAACTGAGAGAAAAAAGAAAAAAGAGCATTTTAAGGACATTTCGAAATACTTCGAGAACACTTTTAAAAATTCTATAAGAATTTTAGATAAATATATTAATAAAAATTTTAAATCTTTGTCTTAAATATACAAGTCATAATTATTAATACTAAAGTACAAATTATTACAATTCGTGATAATTCACAATATGTATATATAGTCGCACACTAAGTCATATTCAAGTGATAAGTGTATATATGACATAAGAATAAATACATATTTAAATTTCCTTCCCTTTAATACTACATACATATACTAGTATACCCGCACAACACACTGATTGTATAAAAAAATTATTTTAATTTATATTTATGCTGAATAATTTGTCTATTTACTTTTGATTAAATGATGAAAAGCAAAATTATAAATTCTTTTCTAAATTCTCAAATATTAAATTGAAATATTAATTAGGACAATTAATTATTATTAATCAATTGATATATTTAATTAATTAATTATTTTTTCTCTTTGAATTATCATATATTTAAATTAAATAAAGTATAAGATTATTTAATCTCAATGAAATAAATTTTAGTGAATTGAAATTATTATTTTAATTTTATTTGCTAATCTAATTATATTATTTAATTAATTTTTATTAACTATAACTCTATTATAACTCCATTAGTTTTTATAGAATAAAAACTATTTAATAAAAAAATTATATTTATTATATTAAAATGAAATTTTATTAGTTTAATTGTAACTCCATTATTTAATATGAAATATTTAATTTTAATTTTAAATATAAAAGATATTAATTATAATAAAAAAATAAAATATCATGTCATCACTTTTATATTTTAACATATTTGACCTTAAAAATTATATATTTATATATAGATATATACATTGTGAATTAGTTATTAAATTTGACACACACCCATACATATATATATATATATTCACAATGTTGATTGAAATTTCACAAGGCTTTTATTGAAAAAGAATAAAAAATAATAAATCGTGAAAAAAGGTATTATAGCAACAATTAGTCAAAATAATAACTTTTCTAAGTCTTTTATACTTCGATTATTTTCCTTCTGCCACTATGCATGAAGCCATTGCATTTGTCTTTTCCTTGGATTGTCTTGATGGGAGCCTTGAATTATGCAGTGGAAGCAACCTAGGATCAAATCAAGTATGAAAGCAAACCAAAACCACAAATTATACAAGAACTAACATGTTGTAGTGCATAATTGCTTACTGATCTTCTTTTTAGAATTTTTTAAGTCACTATATAGTCTTCTGTTGTGTGACCTTAAATAAAACAAATTATCCCTTTTTAATTAAAATTAATAAACAAAATTTTAATTAAAAATTAATCTATTAATATTTAAAATATATAACCCACATACGGTTCAAATAATTAAGGACAACAGGGACCACAAGGATAAATTAACAAGGTTACAAATTATAATAAGAATCCATACAGAACTAATATATTGCCCACCACCTTATAATGAACGCGAATAAGGGGCTCTTTAGGGTCTTATTTTGTGGTTTCCAAGTATCTTCTAGACGTATCCAATTCTATATTATAATGATATTGATTGTTGAAGGCATTGCAGTCCTCCTCCCAATTCTCTTATGGGATTTGTCAAGGCTTACAAACCATCTGAGGGCGACACCGATAAAGGGTATAACTAAGCAATGGGTATAACTAAGCAATGGGCTCGATTCTTACTACAAAAGGTGCACCTTAAGATAGATTGTTAAATCAAAATTTTCCTAGTATGACATCTTAAATTTAGAAGGGATCCTTGTCTCAGGCAACAAAATGCTTACGAGTTTGAGGGCATGCAAAGTCCTCCCCATAGCCTCTCTTTTCTACATCATCTTCTTAATCTCATTGCTCAAGTCTAGTATGTGTGATGTTGGAGGGCTTACATGGGCAATAAGAGGGGGTAGACCAAAGTATGGTGCAGCAGATTAGGATGGACTAGGCTAAGATGGGTTGACTTGACCTAGGGGTCATTGACTAGAGGTTGTCTTAATTAGGTCAACATAAAGATGCCTTACTAGTGTCGAGTTTTAGGACTTGGGCTATAACATTGGCTAACTCTTCAAAAATGGTATTCCTTTTTTCAATAACGGTAGACTTGAAACTATCCTCTTCTTTTTTTATGGCAACGACAAATTGATTGTTAAGAGCATCCAATTAGTCATTCAGAGGTATTTTAGACATGCTTTCCTGCAAAAGGAGGTAAAGATACAAGGGTTAGACTCATAATATAAGGGAAACAAGCAAGCGAGAGCACTGAGGCAAGGTCTTTCACACCTAAAAAAGTGAAACCAAGAAGACTAGAAAGAGAAGCTAAGTAAGGTTGCATGCAATATAGGAAGAATCCCTATATTTCTTGAAACCTTTCCTTTTTATTGCACGTAGGGATCTAAGGCTTTTGTAAGTAAGTGCATGTCTAGGTTGCTAGGCTTGATTGTTTGTAAGGTACTCAACCAAAGATTTTGGGTTCGAATCCATAAAGGTTCATGACAATTACATACGTTGTTATACAACATATATCCTAAAGGTCATGCGTCTAGTGCCTTTACATGAATAGTGTATAAAGTGGCTTGGCTTAAAGGGTCTCATCACACTAGATCAATAATATACTTAACACACGCATAACAAGGAGTTTTATGTGGGTCAACTAGTACAGACATACTCATTACACCTTAAAAGTTTCTATTAGTGTTGAGTTTATGAGGGAAATCGGGCTCGAGATAAATTTTTTCCCAAAAGAATGGACAAAGGTCATTTTGACTTGTACGTTAACCTTTAAGTTTTGATCGATTTGCTACTGATTTGAATTGCATCTCTGTAAATGATTTACCAAGATATACGGGTGTAAAAAGCATATGTTTATAGATACTCCTTTTTATCATTCAACCATAATTTAAAAAAAAATCAAAACTTCAAATTGGAAGGTACACCATCTTAGGGAAGAGATTTGCAAATTTGGGTGTAAAATAAATGCAAAAGATATCCTAAAATCATTCTCAATAAGGTAATGCAATAATTAATTGAAGATTTCCAATTTTAATATGGGCTTATCATTTCATCTAATTTCAAAATAAATAAATAAATAAGTAAGAGATTGATTTGCCTAGACTCAGTCTATGGGCCCATTCATGGACTAAATTAATGAAAAATAATTTTTATTGAAATAAAGGTGAGAAAGTAGGAATAATTTTAAAATAATTGTTATTTTTGTTAATTTGGTCAATTAACTGGCCATAAGGTATGTTTGGCAATACTAGTTGGTCTAAGGGGCCTATTCGACAATATTAGTTGTTTTAGCAATTGTTAATTATTATTGTAGTTGTTAACTGCTGGCTAATAGCTTTTAAGTGATGGTTGTTTATATAGCGGTTAAATTACAAGTATTCTGTAAAAATAATTGTGTAACTTAAAATGACAAAAAAAAGACATTAATTATCTAATTAGCTGAGTTTGGAGAAAAAAAACAATAGATACTATTGTCCAAAAATAATATTTCATAAAAGCTTCCTCAATTTCTAAAAACTATTCTAAACGCTACATTATTGAATTCTATAATTAATAGATAGAGTTTTGACTTGGTTAGAATGCTAAAAGCTAGCTCAAATATTGTTGCCGAACGGAACCTAATAGTTGTTAGTTGTTTTATTTGATGTTAACGACTAGGTATTAATTGTTAGCTATTGTTTATTATATAGAGGTTTATAGCAAAAGTTTTCGATAAAAATAATTGCTTGATTAATTGTTAAATTTAAAATGATAAAAAAAGTAAAGTAAATGGTTTTATATTATAGGTAGGACTTACTAATTCGTAAGGAAAGTAACGGGTATTAGTATCAGAAAATTATTATAAACCGCTAAATGTTAAGTCAGATAACGTTTCATTAAATACTTTGTTAACCTCTAAAAGCTACTATCTAAATTACCTTATTGAATACTATGACTAATAAAAATATTATTTTAACCTAGTCAATATGTTAAAAGCTACTTTGCAAGTTGTTGGCAATACTAGCTATTTTACATTTGTTGAGTAAAATTAGTTATTTTGGTAGTTGTTAGCTGTTTTAATAGTATTTTAACTGTTAGCTATTTTAGTAACTTCTTATAAAGTATTAAAAGTTAAATGTCACATGTGTTCACTCTTTATAAAACGTTACCTTAACTTCTAAAAGTTAGTTCAAATTTTATGTTACTAAACATTATGAAAAGTAAATTTTAGCATTTGAACCAATATGAAAAACTATTAAAACAGCTAACAATTGCCAAAATAAAAATAATTTTACTGAACAAATCCTTAATAGCTGTAATTGTTAGCTATTGTAGTAATTGATAATTGTTCTACTACTAACTGTAAGCTGTTAATTATTAGTTTTTTAGCGATTTTAATTAGGAATTATTTAATTAGTTTGAATTAAGGGAAAAAATAATGGTAACATTGTCAAAAAAATTTAATTAATCTCTGCAAAATGCTAAACTTTAGAGTGTTTAATGCTTGATAAAAAAATGTCTCTATCTCTAAAAATTATTATAAATATTATGTCACCGAATAATAATAACTAATAGTGATTGAATTTTAACTCGATCAAAACCCTAAAACTAATTTAAAAGTTATCACAAAAATGTGGCCTAGACTTGATATGGGAAAGTGGAATATCCAATAAATAAAGTCCAAAGGCAAAATTAAAGAGTTGTAAAAATGTGGCACGTGCGCTCTGCATCTATAACAGATTTCCTCTATCTATAATGTTACCAATCATGTAGTTACGCTCTTCTCTGCCAAACTTATGGAACCCACTATTCTTTAACGGCTTAAAACTCTAACGTCTCTTTCTCCCTTTTCTCCTGCCAAACCGGAAAATCCCTCCATTCTTCAATGTTATAAAGCTTCTTTACATTTACCCTGGTTCGTTTCTTTGAATTCATACAAAAAAAAAAAGCCGTTTGTCCAACAACCCATCTCCCTCATTTTCTTTGTTATCATAATTCCATTTAAAGGCAATTAGAGGCTCTGATTCTTTATTATTTTGGCCTCTGGTTCTCTGTCGATTTTTTATGTTTGTTGTTCTAAAAATAGGACATTACAAGTGGGTTTTAGCTAAAACAAGAAATAGTTTTGTCTACCTCTGTTTTCGTTGCTCTGTTTTTGGGATTCAATTCGATTCTACAAAGGAGGAAATTAATTAGGTGGAAGTTCTTGTGGTTAATTGTTTTAACAATCCTCCCCACCAATTTTCTTTCTGTTTTCTTACTTGAAAATGGGGTCTTTCCTACTTTCTATGGCTTGCACAAAGGGGAGAGCTTGATTTTTGAATAGTAATCTTGTTCAGGTTCCCCTGTTTCAACGAAAATGGCTTCTTCTCAAGTTGAGATTGCTTCATCTTCACCATTTGGTTGTGTTTTGAAAGACCATAACAGGCGTGATCGATGCAGTAAAGAAAGCAATGCCAAAGCTCAAGCTGTGTTTCAAAAAAATCTCAAAGAATTGGTTCGAGACCATCTCCATAGTTGCATCTCCGTTTCCTCTGATTCTTCTGCCAACGAGAATTCAGAAAATCGTATGAACAATAACAGCAGTAATAATAATATCAATAATCATAATCGTCCTTACCTGAGATGTTTAACCAATCACCAAAGTAATAATATTGATGATTCTTCTACTATGAGTTGCAAGCAGGGGAAGATTCTTGATAGATGGGCTGCTAAACAAGCTCAAGAAATGGTTTCAACAATTGAGAGGCAGAATGAAGAGGCAGAGATTTTAATTTCTGCAAAGGAAAATTCTAATTCAACTCAAAATTCTGCAGCACAATCCCAAAGAATTTCTGTAAAGGAAAGTTCTAATTCAACTCAAAATTCAGCGGCACAATCCGACAGAATTTCTGCAAAGGAAAATCCTAATTCAACTCAAATTTCTGCAGCACAATCCGAAATAATTTCTCTAAAGGAAAACGCTAATGCAACTCAACATTCTGCAGCACAATCCGCAAGAATTTCTGCAAAGGAAAATCCTAATTCAACTCAACATTCTGCAGCACAATCCGAAGGAAATTCTGCAAAGGAAAATTCTAATTCAACTCAAAATTCTGCAGCACAATCTGGGAGAATTTCTGCAAAGGAAAATCCTAATTCAACTCAAAATTTTGCAAAGGAAAATTCTAATTCAACTCAAAATTCTGCAGCACAATCCGAAAGAATTCCAGCAAAGGAAATTCCTCATTCAACTCACAATTCTGCAGCACAATCCGAGAGAATTTCTGCAAAGGAAAATCCTAATTTTGCCGCACAATCTGAAAATTTATGTGGAAGTTCAAATCTTGGCGCCTCTTCGCTGGTGCAGATATGGGAAGCAAGGCTACACAGGCCAGAGCCAAAAGTAGATCAATCCAGTACCACAAAAAATAGTCAGAATTCGACAACTAGCACTAGCAGGACAAGTTCTACATCTAGTTACAATGAAATTGTATCATCCCCAGTTGAAGAGCCACCGCGAAAATCCGACGTAGTTGATTCTGCTGCAAATGAACTTCCAAGACAGACTGAAGTAATTGACTCTAACGCAAATGAGGAGACAGTGGATTGGGACTCAGCAGCACAGAGTTCAACTTCTTCTGTGCCTGTTAAGAGCTCAGATGTCGGAGATAAAGAGAGGGTTAGAATTGCTGACATTATTAAAAGACTAACATCTGATAATAATGAGCATGAGCAAGGAAATACCAGTGCCGGTGATGCTTCTTCTTTGCGTAGATTGTCCTATGGCTCTGATCATGCAGAGCTAAAAGCTCTTCCACATGTTATAAATTCACCAAAGATTAGAGGAAGACAAGCCTTCAATGATTTGCTTTTACAAATTGAGCAAGAAAGACAAAGAGAGCTTTACTCGCTTGCAGAGCGCCAATCTGTTTCAAGATTCCCTCAACGTGGTCGTATTCAGGTAAAACAAAATTCTTTCTTGAAAAAAAGAAAACGCATTCGATTGCAGTACATTTCATTACTAGTACGAAACTTAGTCTTTAAATGTATGTACTTTTAACTTATAATGCCTTATGTCTAGTCTATGCTTCGACTAAGATGCTTGCAACGTTGCCTGGCGATTCAAAATCAACATCGATCACAACCCATTCGAACAATAATATGTGGTGATCCTAATAGATCACAACAAGGGTCAACCAAAATGCATTTGAGGTATTATTCTAATTAGTACAGTCTCAGCTTCTGATTTCTTTTAAGTTGGTATATTATTGATTGATATTTGAACTTAGCTAAGTCACTAATTTGAATTAAATTAAATCCAGGGAGAGATTTCGTCCAGCTGTTGACCAAACGACAAGTAGTTTAACTGCTCCAATAGTTAATCCAAGAAGTTCTAAGGAGAACGCTAATAGCATTGTAAATAATGAGAATCATCCTTCTTCTTCTTCTACAAGCCTGAACCTTGTGATTTCAGATGGTAATAAGAATGAGCCATGTACTGAGAAGCAGACCGTAATAAACACACCTGCTGTGGATAAATCATTGTCACAGACAAGTGAAGTCTATGAAGAAGATGCTCATGAAGAAGCTAGTGCTAGTTCAGATGTCACTTGGCAAGGAACAAACTCGGAGAGTGACCATTTTGATGCAGGAGAGGTTTTAGAATCGGATAATTGGAATGAGAATGTGATGGAGGATGAGGAAGAGGAGACTGACCAAATTAATTATGACTGGTTTACTAATATAGCTCGCCCGCGAAGTTATTGGGAAGATAAAAGGCAAGCATGGTATCAAGAAATGCTAACTACTAGCTCAGATAACAATGAAATAAAGAAACTACTTGAAAGGTATAAACATAACTGTGTGGCTTATTAACAGTTGAACAAAATGTGGATATTAATTTTACTAAATACTTATGCAGAAAAGCAGTATCAAATTGTCTTTCAAGTGAATTCCGAGAGAGAATGGATCAATTAATGACATCTCATGTGCAAAGACAAGTCAACCGAGAAGAAGAAGAACTTGATGCAGAAGGTCAAGAGAGAATGGGGCAGTTAATATTGTCTTACTACCAAAGGCATTCACACTCAACAGAAGAACAAGAAGATCAAAATGCAAATGAAGTACAAAGAGGAGGAGAAGTTGTTGAAGAAGAAGAAGAAGAAGAAGAAGAAGTGGAAGAGGAAGAAGAAGCAGAAGAAGAAAGTTTACCCTCAATGCATTCTCCATCTCCATATACATCATGGGATTATAGTCATCATCATGAAGTTGCTGATACTTCTGAACTGGCTTCAATTACACCCCCAGAGCAAGGTCTGCCATTTCAAGGTTCCAATCAGGAGACGCAACACTTCTCTTCCGCAACTCATCCATCAATTGTAAGTTTTTCTTTCTTCATTATGATCTTCATATTCTATGTAGAGTTTGTTCGGCATTGAAGTTGATACTGTTAGGAAAAACAATTTGGATATTCTATTCTGAAACATTTAAGACTAAAACGTGTCAAAAAAAAATATATATATATAAGGATCTCTAATCAACATTATTGCACTATCAGGAAGTGGATCTAATATTCAATTTAAGAGGGCATATGGAACAACTCCATCGCGAAATGTCTGAGCTCAAAAAAACTATGCAAACTTGCATGGAAATGCAGGTGACATTGATGAACTCCTTAAAGCAAGAAGTACATCCAGGTAAACTAAGAAAACTAAGTTTTCTTCATAACAATTGTCAACATGATTGACTATAGAGATCTATTGCTAATAGTACATTAACTTACAGTTCCAGAAGCTACCATGAATTCAATTGATATCACAAGAAAGAGACGCAATTGCTGCATTTGCTACGAAAGGCAGGTCGACTCATTTTTATATAGGTAATTATTCTTAAAAATACCCTTCACAGATCGGCCTGATATATGAGACCACCCATACACCGGATGCAGGCAAGTTTTGATTAACCTATTTTTGCCTAAATTTCTAAGCATCGTTTCAATTTTTACAGATGTGGTCATATGTGCACCTGTTTAAGATGTGCACATGAGCTGCAATGGAGTAGTGGAAAATGTCCAATATGCAGGGCTCCAATTCTTGATGTTGTGAAAGCCTACATGGATTCATAGACTGCTAATCAATACAGTGATAGAGTTCTTGCTATAGAGGACCAATCATCAGGAAAATTAACAAAGGTTTTTCTTTGTGATTTGATTACTAATGCCATATAGTTTTTTTGTACATTTTTCAGTAACTTACTACCAAATCAAAATTGTTCTCCTTGCCATATATACTCTGTATATGTTTTTTCTTTTTGTTTTTTTTGGTGGAGAAACAATATCAACAGTCTGTTTATATTTCAATTTATCAAAAGGGTTTCTCGTCTAAGACACTGTATGTATATATCTACTATTTTCTCTCAGTACGTAACAAATTTCTGTAACGACTGAGCTCTATATGTATTTGTATATATCTTCTAAGAACTTTTTGTTTGTGAAAAGTTATATGCAAAATGTGTGAAGGAACTCAATTCTCTACCTGAGCATTTAACTTATTTGCAAGACTTGTGTTGTGTTGTCGTATGATTAATCATTGAATTGCAGCGGCGGATATAATAAAATATAATAAAAAATGCTCAATCCTAATTTTAAAAAACGTTCTAAAAGGAATTTGAAAAAAAAAAAAAAAAGTCAATTAATCACTTTTTCTAAAAGATAAGAATTATATATCTGAAAGCAATTTAGGGTTAGCATTCAGTTCTATCAAACCGAATACTTGACCTGAATCAAATTGAAATAATTTAGCTAATTATATATCTGAATATTGTCTTCTCAAAAAAACCAATTTAGCTAAAAAAATCTAATAAAATTGATGGAAATCACACCTTTTCAATTTAATTTTCTAATTTAAACTAAAATTTCATATCAATCAAACATTAATTTAGTTATTTTGGTCTATTTGAATTTCTGCAAGCTATGTTACATGGAAACGGAAAATGACATCTAAAATATAATTTTATATAGAAAAAAAATATTTTCAACAGAAAAAAGAACAGGGTAACGTTTCCGAAATGCAGAAACTTGCATAATTGAAAGTTTTCATGTACAATAATATGCAAGAAAACCGTTACCAAAATCAAAAATCAAGATTCATATTTCAACTTTTAAACCTAACCTAACCAACTTAATTGAAAAGTCAAACTGGATATAGCTGGATGAAAAGAATAAAAAATTCAATTTTTCCTAAAAATATTTTTGAATATTTTTAACTTATAAAAATTATTTAAAAAGTTCAAAATTAGGAAAACAATCGTTTAAAAATATAAAAACGATTATAAAAAATTATGGTGTCTTATCCTTGATTTAAAGTATAGTTAAATAAAATATTTGATTATATAAATATTTAGTTTAAAAAATATTTATTATTTTCAATTGTCTTTCATCCAAATTAAATATTTCATTATTTTTAATTATATTTAATTTAAATTAAAATTATTTTGAGTAATACATTGGATTTGTCTGTTGTTTGGTGCAAATTCAAAGAAAATTATAAAAAAATTAATTTTCTGATACACGGAATAATTCTATCAAACTAACAAACCAATTGAGATTTATTTTTAAAAAAAAATTAACCATTTAAGTTATTTTTTAAATAAAAAAAGGCAGAAATAGGAAGTACAAGTACCACAGATTTGTACTGGTAGAAAGTGACCATAGGCTCCACAATAAACTTTGACAGAACGTTCGGGAAATGCTAACACAAAGTCAACCAAGGAAAAATATCGATTTTTAGAAAAAAGTGAAAACAACATATTTTGTAGAATCATAAGATAAGGACACAGAAAATAAGATTTTGAAATTAAAAATTGAAGCGCCAAGCGGTGCAGCCGTTACGTTGAGACAAACAAAAGATACATATGCCACATAAAAGTCGAAATTTATTTAATTTGCGCGGTTTGCTTTCCCGCTAATATCATATGGCGCTAATTTTTTGTGTTTCAATTATTAAGAATTGGTTGAAATTTTCTATCACTTATGCAGAGCGTTCGAACGGATATTTATTACCGGATAATATATATATTTACTATTAAATTAATTTTTGGTGTTCAGAATTGATTGAAATTTAAAAATTGTAAATTGACAATAAAATTAATAAAAATGCATAATGAAATATGTAAATTTGATTAAAAATAAATAAATAAAATGAATTAACTCGAATTGTAAATCCATTACTAAATATATTAACTTTTAAAATAACAACTACATTTATACATTTGTAAAATGTGATGGATTCTTTTATACAAGAAATAATTTAGCGATGTACATTTTGAAGCCCTTATTAAATGTACGGAATTACAAAATAATATGTACTTTTATGAGATTTAAAAAGAAAGCTACCTTTCTTATTTAAAAGGTGCCTTTTTTTAAATTTATAATTTATTGATTGGATAAAAAAACAATATAAGTTTTTTTAATCATTTATAAAAGTATTTTCTAAAAAGACATTAGATAAAAATTATGCCTGACTCAATCAGAATATTTGGATGTAGATTCACTTTATTGCCCCATAGTGCATTTAGCGGGTTGATGAGGGCGGGAGAAAAATGACCATATGAGGAACTAATTGCAATATTTCTTCTATTAGAGAAAGTGATAGTATACATGACGTAATTCTTTGATGTGAACTCTTTGCAAGTTCAATGATTGAAATGGTGCATGTTGAACTGGTGACAGTCATAGAAAGCCTGTATAGAAAGATTGGATGTGCACGGATAAGGCCTTCCATTGCATTTTTCAAGCTAGATGTAAATAAGGACGAAAGGAAGGGTCTCCAAGAGTCAGAAAGGTGCCTTTTTTTTTTAAAGTTGTAATTTATTGATTGGTTAAAAGAACAACATAAGTTTTTTTATCATTTATAAAAGTATTTTCTGAAAAGACATTAGATAAAAATTATGTCTGGCTCAATCAGAATATTTTGATGTAGATTCACTTTATTGCCCCATACTGTATTTAGCGGGTTGATGAGGGCGGCAGAAAAATGACCATATGAGGAACTAATTGCAATATTTCTTCTATTGGAGAAAGTGATAGTATACATGACGTGATTCTTTGATGTGAACCCTTTGCAAGTTCAATGATTGAAATGGTGCATGTTGAACTTGTGACATTCATAGAAAGCCTGTATGGAAAGATTGGATGTGCACGGATAAGGCCTTCCATTGCATTTTTCAAGCTAGATGTAAATAAGGATGAAAGGAAGGGCCTTCAAGAGTCAGAAAGGTGCCTTTTTTTTAAAGTTATAATTTATTGATTGGTTAAAAAAACAACATAGGTTTTTTT